>WTSP01017221.1:0-138809 GCA_025331215.1 Actenoides lindsayi | reverse complement strand
CGTTTGGTGAGGAGTTCTTTATCCTTTTTTTGTTTTTTTTTTTAACCTTTTTTTTTTTTTTTTTTTGTGAGGGAGATTTCAGCGAGAGGAGATAGCGGTGTAATTCTCTCCTGGCTTTGTGTAACTAGGGCAGTTAGTTGGTCTGGAGATTTTATTATCAGATTTCCATTTCCAGGGCTGAAGAATACGGAGGGATCGTGAGCATACTTTGCTTGGCCAGGCTGAATATTGGCTTTTGTTTAAGTGGGTCAGGATAGACTGGGGGGAAAAGGGGTGTTTTCAGTAGAAAAGAAATTCAAATTGCCAGGAGGGAGACCTCAGTTAATGAGAAATTGCACATCATCAGCTTTGGAAAAACCTGCATGGAAATAATTTATGCTGTTTAATTTCTCTGTTCTTTGCAGGTGTTCCTGTTTGTATGCAGAGGTCCTTCCCATTGTTGTCTCTACCTGGCTGCAACCCAGCCTGGGTAGTCTGTGTGCTTTAAGTACAACCTATAGGGAACATAATGAAGATGACTCGAGTATCTTGTGAAATTCCATTACAGGGAGGTAGGGATATTCTCCACGGCCAATTTTTTTTCTGACTGTTTATCTATCGGTCAGCCCATTGAATGCGTTGGGGATAGTTCAAGAAATTTTATGGGGTTCTCATTATGCCACCCTGGGCAAACTAGTGTTACAGATAATAGAGGAGGCCATCATCAAGGGGTATTAATTTTAAATGTCTTTCTTAAACACTAGTTTCATTTTTTTTTTATTATAGGATGCTTCTTGCATATCAGACCTTGGATAACTATCAGTTGGGGCAAAATACCAGCATAGGTGATAGTTAATACTACGTATTTAGGACACCGAGAAACTTATTTTGTTTGTGGTATAGACCATATCAACCATTGATTTATTCAAATATCTTCATTCTCTCATCTTATTGAAATTGAAAGTAAGATGTTTTGAAGCACAAGCTTTTTTATTCTAGGTCATAGCGTTTGTGGCAGTCAGGGACGTAAATTAGGGAAGGGCTGAACAGGGTGTAAGTCATGGTGCTCAGGGTAAGAGACAGAAGTTGGTGCTCTTAATCTAGAAAGACATCTTAAATCTTTCCTGAAGTCTCTGGTTATGTGAATTAGAGTAATATAAATAAACAGATGCAGCATCCCTATTAAACACCTATGGTTTTTTGCTTGTTGATGACTGTCTCATATTTCTCTCAAGGTAAGCTTCTGGTTTTGTTAGACAGACAATGGATTGCTAATGGATTCTGAGCTCAGCACCTGACCCAGTGAACTTGGTTAACAGTGTGAAGTTACCTGAAGTCCCCTTCCTTGGGGAAGCAGGTGGGGAAAAAATAACAATGAAGAGGAATATGAAGTATTCCTGGCTGCAGGTGTTGTGAGTAGGTCAGAATTGAAATGATAAGCTTGCATCACAGAAAAAAATTAAGTTCCTCGTGGACTTCCTCCATATTGTGTGGTTCGTGTGTGGACCACCCTTTGGGATGTGGTTGAAGTCTTTAAACAGAACACATATGTTAAGTTAACATGTATGAAAGCCAGGAGAAACCATATTTTTGAGAAATATTTGGAACCATAGTTCTCTATTATCTCTTTAAATGTGGAAGACATTTGGAAGACAAGTAAAAGGTGACTTTAAAATCAGGTTTTTGGCTATTCAGAATGAGCAATAAACTTACAAATAAAACCAATTATTGCACTTCAGAATCAAAGTGGATAAGCCATTATTGTGGATCTGGTTTACAGTGTGTTAAATTTGAACTTAATTTTGTCATGAAACTAGAGGGAATTGCAAATTCTTTTAAAGTCAAACGACACTTTAAAGGATCAGTTAAATTCTTGCTTAGAAGGGAGGAATGGTTGCAAGGATGACTCCTCGCTTCACATTGTCACACAAAAATGGACATTAAATGTGACTTGGAGTTTACTTGGGGGATAAGAATTTGTGCTTCTGAGCAGTTCCACATAACCTAAGTAAAACAGTGTTAATGTGGATGATAGCAAAGAAGTACTAGCTGTCTTGGTGTAACCCACTGTTAAAGCAGTACAGAGCTGCTTACTCAGAATCATCTTTTTCTGTCTCTGGGCTGTTTATTACTGCATTGGATTTGCTCTGGCTAATACCAACAAAACAACTGAAAGCCAGGGTTTGTTCTCTCCTCTATATGAAGTGTGCAGTTAAGAAATACTTAATAAGAGGGTATCTTAACAGCGTGGAACCTAATTTAATAGCACGTGCTTATAAATATGTTTAATATCTCCTGCTTTAGCATGTGGTGAAGGGAATATAGATACATTATTGGCTAAGTGTATCTGGAGGGGGTTTGGCCATATGGTTCTGAATCTGTTTTAATGTAATTATCCCTATTAACTAAAAAAAAAAAAAAAAATATTCCCTCTGAGTTGATTGACATTCTTCGCAGTAAAGCACCCTCGTTGCTGATTAGAGGTGCGGAAATAGTAATTTGTTCTAGCATTTAGAAGTTTGATTAGACCTCTAATGAAATGGAGCGCCTACACGCTGTCTAAATACTCTACCTGACACCAGCTGGATTTCATCCAGCATGGAAGAACACTTGAAATGTTGCTTTACTACAATATGGTTTGTGTCTTGAAATCAGCTGTGCTGCCTGCATGCAAATACCCACCGGCTGTTGAGCGTTCAGAGTGAACCTTGACCCTCCCTGGAAATCGGCATAAGCATTTGGTTATTCTGCTGAGCGCTCGTTGCCTTACTGCAATAAGTGGCTTAGAGTAAGAAAATTAAGTCAGCTGTTTATGTGGAAGCACCCATACTACTAACTCCTTAAATTGGACTTTAGAGTGGCTGCACACACATATTCTACGTAGTATGAAGTGTATAGGAGGTAAAAGCATGCTGTTGAAGTTCACAAGCTGTCACTGTTCTTATGCATTAATAGGTTGATAACAACATACTCCCTGTTATGAGCTGGCTTGTTGTGTTTCTTTCAAAGGCTGATTGAAACACCCATTGGGTGTCATGGCAGCTGTTCTAGCACCCGTGTTTTAAGTCCTCTTTAACGCAGTTGCAGCAGTTTTCGCTCAAGAGCACTAGTGCTAGAAAACTCTGCATCAGGACTCTCTTGTTAGCATCCAGCTGTGGAAACTTCCAGTCCCTAGTGGTAGGAAATGCATTCAAACAAACCTTCAGGTGCATGATGTTCATTAGTCAATGGTTCATTTTGACTGATTAGCTTCTCCCTCTGAAATACAGAAGATAAGCTCTCATGTATCTGAACTAGAATCAGCTATAGCTTTTTGTCTCCTTCATTGTAGTTTTTTTTATTATTATTATTATTGTTATTCTGTTTCTCCAACTTATTTAATATTTTTACATTTTGCAGTCTCCACATTTAAACAAATGCAGTGGAAGTGTTGAACTGGAACTCCAACTGGCTTATGCTGTATTAATACTTTATGAGGCTTAAAATTATTTTTTTTTTATCTTCTGCTCCTTCCAGAAAAGCCAAACAAACTGTTCAATTATGTTAGTCATTTTCAGTTTTACGTTACAGGAGAAAGATTGGATGAAGCAGTAACATCAGGGATATTGCAGGTAGAACCTGCTGAGAGAGAAGTAACTTTTATTCCAGCAATTCATACTTTGTTGTCTTGCTTGACACTGGTGCTTCACAAGTAGTTAGAAGAAAAGGTGTGTTGGTTGAAAAGGTCAACTGTAATGTAATTAAAGGCTGAAGGAGCTTGCAGACGGCATTGTAGTTCTTCAGGGGAGAACTATGCTTGGTGCATGTTATACCTGAGCAAAGGATGACTGGAAAAAGAGCAGTGTGCACTCAGGGAGGGTATTTTGGAGCTGTCTTTCACACATGGCTTAGAACAGCAAAATGGGAATGAAAGTAGAAGGAAGGTCTCCCTCCATGCCCCTACTCTTTAGGTCACTTATACAGAAAGTATTAGATAAAGCTGTATTTACTTGACCTATTTATCCAACAGAAGCTTGCAGTACAAGCAAAAGCAGTTTGACTCTCCAGCGCTGTTGCTGTTTTGTATGGGACACTCCTTTGCTGTGCCTCATGAATACTTGCAGGCAGCATCCAGCCATCCAACATGAGTAATTTGTCTGGTTTGAGAAGCTAGGTGTATGGCCTTGGTTCTTGTTTCCCAGAAAAGGTGGAATACCCATTGCATGGCCTAAATTCTGTCTGTACAGAGCTAAGTTGGGTGCAAATAAAGTCTGTGAATGTGTCTCTCAGGACCTGAGCTTACTCTGATGCGAAGGTCTCAGTTTGGGTTCGTTGACTCCATTCAGCAAAAGCGCAAGTAGACTGGACCACAAAGATAGACAATATATGTTAACTCGTTCTTCTGTAGCTACAAAAGTCCTTAGGCAGGCAGGGTATAAAATAAGTGGGTTTATTATTTCTGTAGTACTTGGTGGTGGTTTTCTTGTAGAGTCTTTAAGTGACTATAATGTAGCCAAAAGTCCTCATAGTAGAAGTGTAGGCAGTTATCTGAGGAGACAGGAGTGCCTGTCAGCTCTGAGGTTGGAAGTAAATCTGAAGTTCTGCCAGTCTGTTGGCCTGGACTGCTGAAGAGAGAAGGAATAGCTGATCTGTCTCTGGACACATTTCTGTATTTACATTCAATCAATCTTCTGTAACAGTTACAAGTCTTCATTTTTGAAAGTCAGCATCTCTTTTAAGCTCTGTCCGGAAAGTATGTTTGTACCTTAAGTCTTTGCTGCCACCAGCTCAGCCACGTTAAGTCAATGTGTTTTGGAGATTGTATCTCAGTAATGACTCACTTCGATAAGATGTAGCTTAAGATGCAAAATGTTCTTTAAAAATGAAAAAAAAAAAAGGAAGAAGAAAGAGGAAGAAACTGCCTGAGTGCAAGTATTGTTATGGTTGTTCCAGCCAGTCAGTAGCTTTCGAATGTGCTTCCAAGATGAAGCCTTTCCTCTGTTGGTCTCTTGCCCAAACCTCTCTCAGATTAATCAAACGTAAAATGGTTAGCGTGTCAGCTCCTTGCTCATTGTAGAACAGTCTCCAGCCTTTGCAAACAAGCCTCCTTGGAGAAATAATTTGCTCTAATTGGTGACTGTTTTAGGATTTCCTATCAGGTGAAGAATCAAAAGGGCTCATCTGTGGTTTTCCATGTGTGGCCCTGGTACCTATAAGACTTCTGTGGCCTTCTTTCAAGGAGACTGTGTAAGAAAACTTATTTCAGTAAACTCAAAGGCATGGTGTCAGTACCACTTCCTTCTGAAAAATGCTTACAACTTAACTAATCAAAAAAGGCTTAAACTCCTGGCTTAGACAGCAAGGCGCTTGCTCTTGGAAATTATACCTTTAGGCTAGAGGTAAAGCTTGTTAGTCAGGGAGATTTTATTTTTTGTCTGGCACGTTCTTTCTGTTTGAGTCATCAACCAAAGAAATATGGCCAAAAAAAAAAAAAAAAAAAGGTGCTTCTCTTAAAGCTGGAGGACATTGGTGCTTTTGGACGTCCAAAGAGGCTATCCTGTTCCAGGCAGAGTGTTCCTTATGTTATTTGAACTGTAACAAAGATGGTCAGTGGTCATAAACTGTACATGAGCATTATTCTAAGAAATTTGTGCCAAGTGGGCTTCTTTTTTTTTTTTTATTTTTTTTATTTTTTTATTTTTTTTAGCTTTTCAATGGATTAACTTTTAAGGAACTTTGTCCACGAGTTCTTTTTCCTATAAAGTAGAAACCTCATGTCAGCTTCATGATTTAATATTTTTATAGTGGCTTGAATTTTAATGTGAACAGCTTAGCTAATGCTCGTCATAGTGAGGGGGCAAATGTGATTGAAACTCAGTGTCCTGTCTCTGACAGTAACCAAGGGAAGGTATCTAAGGAAGAGGACACAAAATGGAGAAAGTTCATCATGACATTCGCTTGGCACTGTCTGCCAGTCTTTCAAGTATTTCTTACTTGAGAACTTTCTGAGCTGGAGGTGCTCTTTCCATATTTGCTAACTGTTCTTCAATTTCTGTTTCATGAGCTTGAACAATTTACTTTGAATGACACGCTGACTTCAGGTGTCCACAGCATCTTACATCAAGGATTTCCACAGCTTAGTTGCACATTGTGGAAAAGGTTAAGTGCCTCTGCTTGAGCCTGCAACCTGCTGGTTTGTTCCTGATCCTTTTATTGGAGGTGGTAAAAGCACACTACGCATGGACTGTGACAGCCAGGAGGCAATCAATTAAAATATCTTGACATGCTTGTGACAGCAAGCTCAACAATTCCGAGTCGCTTTCCAGGACTCAAGCTGCTGTGTTTCCCAATCTGGTGTGAAAAAGATGGCAGAAAGCTGGCTGGGGGGCTCCAGTACAGAGCTGAGCACATTTCCCTCTTTTATCTGTGTGAGAGGATTTGTTTTTCTGAATTTTGGCAAGTTACTTCCACAACTCTTAAGATAGTTCCTGCACTCAGATTTAAAATAACTGCTATGATCATTTTGTACATAAAATGTGTGGGGAAAAGCAATTTGAAAACCCATGCTTCTGCCATCTGCTTGACTTTCCTACGTCTCAGAATAGATTTTGGTTTTATATAGTATAGTTTTGTAAGTGAAAGGTGCTCGGGAGCATGTTTCTGTAGCAGCGTATTCTGGGACACTGTTTATTTGCTCAGTAGTAGTTTTCATCGAGCTGAAAACACTACAAGGACACAGACTTATCAAGAGGGACTGTTGGCAGGAACATGTGGTGAGTTTATTTCTGGAGCGTGGGGCTTCTGTGATTTTTAACTTTTCGTTGAGATGCAGCAAAGAAGCGCCCGTGATACACTCCAGGTAATGAAATGCAAGCGTGCAGCAAGTGTACTGCTCTTCTGCTAAAATTCAGCCTTCCCATTTAAATGTCCTGGTTCAATGGCTTTCACCAGTTGGCTAGTGAGGGGAGCAGGCAGAGCATGTCACCTCCTGCGTTTTAAGAGAAGAGCTACAAGAAGCAAGAGCACTAACCAGGCAGTGACATTGCATGGTGTAATACTTGGTGAAAAGTAGTGGAAGTGCCTGGAAAGCAGGACTGTATGGTCCAAGTTCTCATAGCTACAGTTCAAACAGCTTTTCACATTGGGAAAATCCTCAACCTTTGCCTTCTTGAGTTAAACTCTATGATGGATTTCCACACTTTGCTAGTAAGGATGTATCAGCATTTCATAGTTAGTAAACACATAGTGTTTGACAATAGTCACAAACTTTGGTAACACCTCAGCGAGCAAATTACTTTGTATGGCCAAGGCACCAGTGTGGCCTTGTTGTTTCTGGTAGCCTATCATGCAAGTAGTTGAAACTGGGAAGGAAGCAATTTTAGTGAGCTGGGGCAGAGATCAGAGCCCAGCTGCCTCCTCTGCAGCTGGGGGGGGGATTGAAATGCTAATCACAGAAGGATATTGTTATTATTTTTTCCATTAAAGTGCAAAGGTAGGGCTCTATACTTGCTGTGAGCAGATCTCTTTATGATACTATTCAGTCTGAACTGTTTGGCTTCATCATGTCAACTGAAAACTCAGCAGTGGCAGAATTAATGTCTGGTTTCTCAAGCAGGTTGTGCAGCTGAGCTCTGCGTGCCCACCTGACTTAGGAGCTGTTAACGAAGGATTTCTTTAAAACTACTGTTAGCGAAGGAGTTCTTCCAAGCTAGCTTTAAATAATTCTAGAAGAGCAGCAGTTGTGCTACTGACTGGTGCACACGTAACCTTAGGAGTCTTACTTTCGGTAAAAATCTTAATGTTTTAAGGCACACTGCACCCGCATTGTGTGTGTCCCTGCTCTTTGTCATAGTGAATGCGATGGCAGTGCCAAAGAGGAGAGGTGAGAGAATGCAGCCTCGACGCCAATCCCTGGTTAAACAATTCTCCCAGTCTGCTTTTATAGTAACCTGCAGTTAAATTCATCTTCCTTCCTCTAAACCCTTGGCAATGATGATCTCTGCCGGAATACTGTAGCACTTGAGGATATTCCAGCATGAATTGCAATGGATTCTCATAAAGGTCTTCGTTAAAATATAGTGTTGGAGTATTTTGCTGTGTGCTGCTCTTACATTAACATAATATTTTGAATATTTAACATCTTTGAAATACTTTAAAAAAACGAAACAAACAGACCTAAGCCACTTTCTCCACAGCAGTAGGGTGCCATTATGCATTTACAGTGCAGATGAATACCATTCAAGCTTGCTTGATTTCAAGACATGTATTTTCAGACACTACTTCTATTAAAAATTTGCTAGAGCATTCTTGGGAGGCAGTTCTGCTAGAGATACCTGACTGATTTACATAACCCTAGGGATCTTTCCTATTTTTTTTTATTTTTAATATCCACCAGTTATGCTTCTCACATTGGCAGTACGCCCAATAAATCAAATGTGTGTGTGTTTATAAATTGAAATATTTAACTGTTGAATTACTGTACTGTAAGGAGACTATGCCATCGGTAGTTAACGTAGGTATTAATTCAGGCCTGTCAAAGCAGCTGCTGGTTTATCTGTGCGTTCTTTCAAACATTTGTTCTACCTTTTGGCAGTGGTTTGCTGCACGGATCAAATGGGGAAGTCGATACGGTCTCTGCACAGGAGGATGGAGACCACATGCATGACCAGGGTTGCTGCCTTTAACCGCGCTGAGCCTGCAGCCTCCTGAGCGTGTAGGGCCCTGCTGGCAGAGCGAAGCCAGGCTTGGTTAGATGGGCTGTGCTCAGGCAGGACGAGGCAGCCCTCTGCATGGCAGGCAGAGGATTAAAGGATATGTCGTGCTGCTGCAGAGTCTCTTCATTAACAAGCAGCGTTGCTGTCCTGGCTGATGATGAGGCAGATTAATTTGATGCAGTTTTGCCAATTTAGTGGCTAAAGGCTTTGTTCCCCAAAGCAGATAATATTGGTCTGTCTCAGTACAGTCAGACTTGGACTAAATTAGAAGATGGAAGTGTGCCACAGTGCAGATAAAACAAGTCCCAGCTTAAACCGCTGAAGTTTTTCACTGTAACTTTTGCTCTTGATATCTGATGCTGTTGGAACATAGAAAATGCTCTTCTGCCGTGCTTGTAGGATTTTGAGTCATCTTGATGATCACAAGATCTGCTCTCTTAAGGGCATTTCTTGGGGAGCACACAAACACCAATGTTAGTGTTGGGTGTGCAGGGAGGCAAGGAAGGGAGGTTCTCCATGGACTTATGAGGGAAGCTTTGTTTCTCTCTCTTTTTTGTTTTTTTGTTTGGTTTTTTTTTTTAAATTCTTTTTTGGTTTGTTTTTCAAGGCTGAAGTAGACCAGAAGACCGTTTCTTGTCTTCTAATGGTACGTGTCTTGTCTAGCTGTCTAAGGCTGTGATTGACCTGGTTACTCATGGATTCCGATTAATCTATGGAGGAAAATCGGGCCTTCCCATGGCACTATGGGTCTCATCCTGAGTTCATCTTTCTTTTCCAGTAAGCAGGACCCAGCTGGCTAACTCTGATGTGGGTTGGTCAATTGAGTTTCACTCTTGGTATCCGATAAGGATTAGGGCATGGATAATCAGAGAGAATCATAGAGTATCAGGTTGGAAGGGACCTCAAGGATCATCTGATCTGACCTTTCTTGGCAAAAGCAGTCTAGACAAGATGGCCCAGTGCCCTGTCCAGCCGAATCTTAAGCGTCCAGTGTCTGGGAATCCACCACTTCCCTGGGTAGATTATTCCAGTGGCTGATTGTTCTCTCTGAAAAATTTTTCTCTTGCGTCCAATCAGAATCTCCCCAGGAGTAACTTGTACCCATTGCCCCTCATCTTCTCCATGTGACTCCTTGTAAAAATGTGAGTCTCCATCTTCTTTGTAGGCACTCTTTAAATACTGGAACATGGTAATAAGATCTCCCCTAAGCCTTCTTTTCTCAAGGTGGAACAAACCCAGTTCTCTCAGCCATTCCTCATATGGCAGCTTCCCAGTCCTTGGAGCATCTTTCTGGCCCTTCTGTGGACCCTCTTCAGCCTGTCTACATCTTTTTTCATGAAAACTCAGATTAAAAACTTAAATTAGATGGAAGTGATTTTTCTAGCAACAAGGAACTGGAAGTAGCTCTTTATCTCTCTTCCTGTTTGCGTGTTAATAATGGATGTTTGGGTTTGACTTGTCACCTTTAGTTGAGCAAATCTTCTCGTGAAGATCTTTCAGTCTTTCCAATATGGAGCCTCAGTCTTATTTTCTCACTTAGATGTACTCTGTGCTTCAGTTACATCAAGGTTAAGTTACAGTTGTGTCATTTACGTGATACATTCAGATCTGCTTTGGCAAAAACGCAAAACACAGTTTGGGCTTCTTAAATAAAGAAGTATTTGCAGCTTACCTATTACTTTGACATTTGACCTGGAGTCCTTGCATGTCTCTTTCCAATTGCAATTAAAGATTGGTTTTGGTTAATAGAAATTATCTCCAGGATAGGGAGAGTGATAAGATAGAAGTAGGACTGAAAAGGATGTAGAGGTAGGCTTTCTTTACAAAAAAGGAGGTGGGTTTTTCTGCCAGTAACTACCACATTCACTTCTGAGTTTTTTTCCCATAGGCTGAGTGTACTGCATATCTTCCAAAGATTGAGGAACTGCTGTTGGACTTCTGCTGTCTGGCCATCCATCTTGGGTTGGGTAGAAATTGCTGCCCTTTGGTTTCTAATTAGTGTGGATTGTGTTCTTAATAGCTGGTGGAGGGATGGGAACTTGGGATAGGCTTCCTTTTATTGTGTGAAATCCAAAAGGGCTGTAACCTGTTACCAAAGGAAAAGCTCCCCATCAATTGTACTGTACTGGCTTTTTTCCCAGCTCCTTGCACCACTTCATCAGCTGTCAGGCACAAAGATGCCAAATTCTTAATGTTAAATATGACTGGTTTAAGTATTTTGAAATGCTGTTCCACAAAAAAGATTTCCTACTGTTTGACTTCCTCTGCTAATTTTCATCTTTATTGCTTAGTTTGCATTTTTGGAGTTGCACAGTCTGTTAAGAGGAAGAAACCGTTGCAAAATCACTTGAAATACCCTTAACAAATAACTGTAGGCTAGAACTTTTACTTTATGAACTCTTAACATTTTGACATTGTTTGTTCTGAACACTTCTTTTATTGCTTCTGGAGATATGTCCTGTGTTTAATTATAGGAGTGGATCAGTTGTGAAGAGAACAACTGTGCTGTCAGCAAATAAAGTCTTGAGCATCATTCAGATTATTCCTTGTCACATTTTCTCTCTTGTCTCTCAGCTTTTCTTTCTCTACAGAAAGTGTTTTGAAAAACAGGACACCAATGTTTACCCTTCTCATATGTATCCAAATCTTTGAAGTTGCAACGCAAACTTAATTCGAGATGAATTGCAGATATATTCTGAAACTATAAAGCTCTTGATTTTATTACACTATATGCCATAAACGCTTTTTTTTTCCTTTAAAAAATGATGCGTCAATAAATGTTCGTCAATAAATTTCAATATTTCACAGCCTTGATGAATAGAGTTTTTTGTTCTTGTCAGTCAGAAGCTTCCAGAAGCACTGACATGTGCAGCCAAATAAACTGTGTGTATTTGATTTTCCTTTTATTCAGCAAGACGATGTGTCGCTTTAAATATTATATTAATCCTATATAAATTTATTAAAAGTATTACAGTTTCCACCTAAAATGGTGCCACATTTCTAAACTGTTCTTCCTCTGAGAAAGCTAGGTGGATAAATTAAAATGCAGCTTGGCATGCATAGAAATAAACAAAATCCCTCCTGCATCCTAAGGAGGGATTTGATAGTAGAAGCTAAGAAAGTCAGTATTTAGCTACCTTTTTTTTTTTTTTTTCTTTTTCCATGCTTTTTTTTCTGTCTTCAACAATGATAGAATGAGCAGATGGTCTGCTATGACTGTATATTTGTGTTAGGGGTCACTGAAACACAGAGCACTTGATTGTGGTCAGAGCAAGTGGAGGTAGATTCTGCCTCAGGATTCCAAGAAAGTGGCAATGTGTTCAGTAAGCAGTAATAGGGGTAGGAGAAACCAGTTTGTAGGTGGGTTTTTAACCAGCAACAGCAAATAATACTGCCTGTACCATGGAAACTAACACACAAGGTGTTTGTGTCTCTCAGAGTGAAATGAAAAATGTGCTCTGCAGCATCAAGTCTGTGAGATTGAACTGGTGTATTTTGGTTTTGAAGAACTAAGATAAGTCTGGGATGGGGACAAAATCACTCCCTTTGGGGAGATACAGCCCCAGATAGGGAGTCCTAAACCCAGCTCTCCAGTCCTACCCAAGTATCCCAATGACTGACTCTACTCAGATTATTGCCACAGATGATAATATGTGCTATAAAGAGATAGACCACTGAATTTAAATAATAAAGATCCCTAGAAATGCTAGATGGTAGCAAAAGGGCTTGCAGATTATAAGAAAATGTATAATAAGTAAGAAATATTACTCATCACCTCCCTCCCTAAAGAAAACCAAACAAACAAAAAAAAACCAAAAAACAAACCACTCTGCTAGTTTAGGAAAAGGAGTTTGTTCCTCAGGAGAAACTAATTTTGGGACGCATGTAGGATTTATATTTGATATAGTGCTGTTTGTTATCCTGGTGTCTTTGTACTGGTAGCCATTGTTGTTGGAGTGGAGGCTCTGAGCCTCTTCATGGGTTTTTCCCAGCTGTTTGCACTGCTCTGGGAGTTCACAGGGGCACAAGTGGCAGAATCACCATGGCTCACAAAATTCCCTCTTGATGTGGGAGGGGTGGCTGTCCAACAAGATCTGGACAGGCTAGAGAGGTGGGCGAAGGTGAACCTCATGAAATTCAATAAGGACAAGTGTAGAGTCCAGCATCTGGGGAGGAATAACACCAGGCACCCTTAAAGGTTAGGGGTTGCCCTGCTGGAAAGCAGCACCACAGCGAAAGACCTTGGAGTCCTAATGCCTAGTAAGTTATCCATGGGACAGCAATGTGCCCTGGTGGCCAGAAAGGCCAATGGCATCTTGGGTTGCATTAAGAAAACTGTCCGGCAGGTCCAGGGAGGTTCTCCTCCCCCTCTACTCTGTCCTAGTGAGACCACACCTGGAGTACTGTGTCCAGTTTTGGCCTTCCCAATTTAAGGGAGACAGGGATCTACTGGAAAGAGTCCAATGGAGAGCTACAAGGATGATTAAGGGACTTTAACATCGCCCCTAAGAAGAAAGAGTGAGAGAACGGGGGCTGCTTAGTTTTGATAGGAGAAGACTGAGAGGAGACCTTATTAATGTCTATAAATATCTGAAGGGTGGGTGTCAAATGGAAGGAGCCAATCTCTTTTCTGTAGTGCCCAATAATAGGACAAAGAACAATGGGTATAAACTTGAGCATAGAAGGTTCCACCTCAACATGAAGAGAAACTTCTTTACTGTGAGGATGACAGAGCCCTGGAACAGGCTGCCTGGAGAGGTTGTGGAGTCTCCTCTGCAGACTTTCAAAACCCACCTGGATGCATTCCCGTGTGGCCTGCCCTAGGTGATCCTGCTTTAGCAGGGGGTTTGGACTTGATGATCTCTAGAGGTCCCTTCCAACCGCTAATATTCTGTGATTCTTTGAGGTACAAAATATTTCTTCCCAGTTATTTTTTTTTTCTTCTCACCCAGTTTCAACATGACCACCATAATGTGGAGCTCAGGATGAATTAGCTTTTATGTGCCATGCGTGTGAGAAGCCCCTGTACACCCGCATCAGTGCAGCTGCTCTCTGGCTTCTCGCCTGAGCTTTCTGCCTTCATAGGTGTTCAAAAGTACTTCCCAAACCAGCTGTTCCATCAGCCCAACCAGTTAGCAGCTCCGTTCTCAAACGAAACAGCCTCCTTTTACAGCTTGCTAAAAATAGACATTTCTTTAAAGTCTGAGGATGCAGTGACTCATGTCACAGTGAAGGGGAAGAAAGGTTTGGGTTTTTTTTTGCTTCAGGCTTTGGGAGGAAAGCCACCGTGCTGGCTCGGCGCTGGCTGGGCTCCCGCTTGCTCCTGCTTGGGCTTCACAGCCTCGTTGCCAACTGGGTGGCTCTGGCATCTATTTGTCCCTTCCTTTGCTGCGGCAGCCCAACGGCTATTTGAGATGCGGTTGCCATGTCCCGGTGCCCACAGCATCTTGCCTCGAAGGAAGGTGCACTGTCACTGCCACAATGGAAAATAACCCCCCGAGATGGCAAGTCGCAGCTTTTGGCTCTGGGGGCTTGGGCAGAGCTCTCCCAAGGATGAAGGTGTTTCTTGCAAATTATAGGCGTGCAAATGGAAACGGTTCCGCTTTGTCACTGTAAGAATTCCGGCTATTTAACTCTAGACACCATTGCAAGTGCAGTTTAAGGACAGAAGGCAAGTTACAGCTAAAGCTTGCTGAGACCTGATTTTTCACAAATTCCTTCAGCAGCTCTCCTGTGGTCTGCAGAGGTCTCATTCTGCTGTCTTGACCCTGCAGTGTGCTGCTGCAAGACCTGCTTCTAGGCTCTGCCTTGCAGTGGCCTCTCTCCCAGTAACCTCCCCAGGCTCACTTTTCTCTGCTTATCTTTGAAGCTCTTCATCATCTTTTCCCTTCTGAAGAAGCACCCCCCAAAAAGGGGCTAGGCTTAATGTATATGTAATTGGTTGCAAACCTTTTAAGATAACTTATTCATACTCCAGCAGCGCGTTTCTGGAGGAACGTGAGGCAGAAAATGGCTGGTGTATGTGTGTACAGCATTTTAGTTGCTGAGCAACCTGTTTCTTGCTTCATCTGCTTAGCATAAGAATCCAATTTCAAAGAAGATATTTGGGACCCTGGCTGACTTAGCGATAGCTAGTGTAACCTGCAAAGACTAGTTGGACAGGAACGTAAATCCCCTTTCTTGGGAAGCAAGGAGCTTTGCAAGAACTTTCACCATAAATGACCATATATCTGCAGTGTTGCTTTCTAATTTCCATACGTAGATTTTCATATTTGGGTTCTTGGGTAGACCTTAAATCGCTGCTCTAGATAAAGCATGCCCAGGAGCAGTAGTTCTTATCTACAGCTCAACAAAGCCAATGTTATCTTAATACTTGTAAACTTCCCATGTTCTTATTAATAGCATCCTGAGAACTTGTGCAGGCAGATGATGTTTGCTCCTTTTCTTCTGACAAGCTTTTTTTCAGCAGTTTTATTAAGATGAAAGCTTTGGCATGGGGGAAGAATAATCTTTTGTGTCAATGGAAGGGAAGAGTATACACTTAGAATACAGAAAAAACCCAGCTCCCTGGTAATGTGCTGTAATTGTACTCACCAACTTGAGTTATCATGTTTAGGGTTTTTAATTTTTGTTCTTGTTTTGGTTTGTTTGTCTTTATTTTATTTTTTTTCCCAGGCTTGTGTTTTTTAGAACTGCCACCACCCAAAAGGAGATGGGTTTTGTCCTTTTTGTAATACATTTAAAACACCTCATTTTTCATGTCTGACTATCTCCTTGGCTTTCTGTCCTCATTCACAAGGATTAACTGGAGATACTTGCCTACATTCATCCACCCAAGTACTGCTTCCTCCTTTCCTTCTCAGCAGTAGCTTATCTGCAGGGTCAAAGGAGTAATAGCAGTCACATTGAACAAGAAAACAGGGGAACAGAGCCCAGATCCTGCTAGAAGAGGCATATGCATTTTTTTGCCCCGGTCTGGCCTCGAGAACCAGCTTTGCAGAGCCTGAAGAAGCAGGTTATAGGTCAGAGAGCATGATGGAGAAGGCAGTGGTTCAGCTCTGGTTTAGACCTGTGCTCCAGCGAGAGCTTGCAGTTTTCAGCTATCCAAGCTGTCTCACTTGTGCAAGCTGCTTCCTCCAGATTATTCAGTATGAAATGAAGGTTTTCAACTCTAATATCCAGATAACCTTCATAAAACAAGTAAAACGCAACCTCAATAATAATCTTGGAAAGCATTTCTTTTTTTGTTAACGTTGCCAGAAATGACTGGCTGCTGGCAAGATTGGGCATTTAAGGCTAGAAGATGTCTTCCTGACCTTGTGTAGCTGCGTGAGGAAGGGGTTGCATATGCAGACACACAGTCTCTCTACATCCTTTCTTACTACTTCAGACTGAGTACATTTGATTCATAAGAAGTATTTTATGGAGTTTTAGGGCTGTGACAGCAGGCAGCAGTTGCAGTAAGTTGTCTCCTGGCTGCTGGGCTATACACAGTAGGTCCAGCTTATTTCTGCATTTTTTTGCAGTTAATTATTCCAAAGTCACAAATTTAATTGTCCTACAAGAGTTTGCTTTGGAACATCTTTCCTGAATAATCGCTGCTGATTTTTGCATGTTTTTTCATAATCTAATTTAGAAAGGACAGGATGTTTTTTAAGGAGCAAGACAATAGTTACACAGCTCCAGTGGCTTCATTTTCCTCTATGGAAATTGATGGCACACTCAGCTGTTAATCTCAAGCTCCCCTGGCAGAGGTATTTAAGGGTCATTTGTTACGGAAAATCTCAGACTTCTATGTTAGGGGCACGAAATATTTAGTATGCGAATCCAATGGTGCTGTTGATGGATGACTTATTAAGAGTCACCAACTTGAGAAAGTGTGCAGCCGTAGTTTCCAGATAGGTGGAGTATAACCCTAAAGAGGAAAAGAAGAAAAGACAAGAAGCAACTGCTTTAAATTGCTGCAAGGGAAATTGAGGTTAGATATTAGGAAAACTTTCTAACAATCCAAGGAGTTAGTCACTGAAATAAATGACCCAGGGAGACAGAGGTCTTTGAGAGAAGGTTGGACCAGCATTGGTCAGGAATGACGTGGACAGTGCTGGTCCTGCCTCTGGTGAACTAGGGGAGCAGCAGCCTCCCCAGGTCCCCTTCACCCCTCTCTCAGTGGCCATGCTGTGAAAGCCTCCAGAGTTTATCATAGTTCAATTTGTTATCCCTAATAAATAATGAAAAAATCCTCTGGCTCTTATTAGGCTATCGGTCTGTTCTGTACTTCAATATACCATCCTCAAAGGGTGTTTCATGACTTGTAGCTGGGGTTTGCACACCAAGGCACGCACTGCGTGTGGTGGTCTCCTCCGGGCTCGGCAGCCGAGCAAGGCGGCCGTTCCGCCGCGTTTCTAGAACAAGTTTTTAATTGGGGCTTGCTGGTTTGCGTGGACTCTGCTTTTCATGCCAGTATTTGGCACACAAAGTGTTTACACTCTTCTGAACACTGAGGATCTCCTTAGATGCCGATATTGAAGAAAACAACATCTTGCTTATAATTTCCCAAGCGTGGCTTTTTTTCCCCCCTCTGCTTTCTAAGCTTCCATTCGATCAATGGCTAATTTTAGCATCATGTAAAATGTTTTATTGCTGTTGTCTATGTATCTTCCAGCTGGTCTATAAACCAAACAGGATTAGATTTGTGGGTTGGTTTTTTTTTTGTTTTATCCTTTGCCAAAATTGTTGCTGTTCATTGACGCGAAGTACAGGGGAAGCAAAGCTGAGGTAACCAATGTGGCGAGGGGGCTTCATCTCCTCAGTGGGTTGTAGAACACCCAGGTGGTCTTGGGAAGAGAACCAACTCCAGGCCTTGGAGATCTAATCTTGTGAAATGAAGCAAGTTAATATGTTATTCCTGGTGCTGACTGAATTATGTGACTGTTTTGCAGGAAAAAAGAGTACAAGTCTCCCCACCATTGACAAGAGGACCAAGTGCCTTTATACCAGAGAATGAAGTAAGTTTACAGTTAGCTGGGCCAGACAGGTTGTAGCTTTTAAAGTGGAAATACTGAAGGACAGTTTTATGATCTCGCTTGTCCCGTGGTACCCAGATGAGCTCCTTTGCGAGCATAAGTGATGGTTTCTCTGGAGCAGGCTCCAGTGTGTAAAAACCACCCTGACCTTTCACACACGTAGTGCTGTTTGACATCTTTTTGGTCGCCAACACTCCAAGACACAGCTGTGAGTGCCAGTCCTCTTCTTCTCATGGGGGATGATCACTTGTTACTCTTAATGCCAGACCTAAAGGGAGGCCTATCCAGTACTGCAGCGATATGATTATATAGCTCTCAGAGCACTGTCTGACCTTCAGTTTGAGAGAACCTGAAAATATGACTTAAATCCTTAGACTGTAACTGTGGCTCTTGAGAGAATTTATGGTTGAAAGATAGAGTTTGACTTCAAACTCAAGATTTCTGGCCATGATTTAATGTTCAACTTAAGCCTTGATTTACAGCTTGCTGCTGTTAAGTAGAAGCTTTGCTATGGTGGTATTCTCCTGTGATCTCAGTCTCCACAGTGTATTATTTATTGAGCAATTAATTATGTGGGATGGCTGACTATAAAACCAGGACTTTTTCTTGTTCTAAGTAGTTGCTAAAGGCAGATAATTCACATGCTAGAAGGGCCAAAAGGACATTTTGAAAGACAAGATAGCTGCTGTTCTCTGAGTCTCTCTCCATTTACACACTGGCAAGGTTTGAATTTAAAAACAAACATCATGATGCAAAAAGGAAGAGAGTTCAAAAAGAGTCTTTTAGGCTTGGGAGGAGGAGGGGAGCCGAATGAGTTCCAGCCGGCCAAACTTGTGAAGAAGACTTGCCTTTCGTATGAAATACGAGCTGAAGTTGTGATGCCAAACTTTGTTACGACTTAGTTTTTCTCATAAAGTCAGTAATTGTATAAAAAGTAGAAGAATAAATGTACTTTAAATGATAATATATTTTGAGAGAATTGTTAATAAATTTATTTCACAGCTGATAGACTTGGTAAGGTGCTCGCCAAGGGTGCAGAAGGAATCACTGAGTAGCTCTCAGCAAGGAGTAACTCCAGGGGTTACCCAGTACAAGCAGGGAAACTCCACCTGTATGATTAAAACAGCTATTCAGTATCATGAACAAATGTTTGTTAAGCAAACAACTACTTTTTCTTCCTGTTCCTTGGCATGAAGTAATACCATGGGTAGGAAGGATATAGTTAGAGATGAGTAACATGCTGAATGTCTTACGAATCTTGGTAGAAGCCTGCTTTATTGTCATAATGGAAGGAATATGGACAGAGCAGTAACAACTTTGTAAAGACTCCTGGTAAAGTGCCATAAGGCTTTACAAGCAGAATAAAAAAGAAAAACATGTTTGTGGATCCATCCTAATAAATCAGGAGGAAGTACATATACAGCATGAAGTGGGTAGTAATATAGGTGGAGATAAATCTCAGGAGCAATAATGCGGCGTGTTGCTACGCCTAACATAGTTACAGTGCAGTTCTACAGGATTGTATTTCAATTATGTCAGCAGAATTTCTTCTCTGTAACTTGTACTGTTACAAGGAAAACTCCTGACAAGCTGGAGAAGATTAGAAACCTTACTGGAGACATGAGAAGTGTGATTTCCTGAAGAAACTACTAGATGCGGCAAGGATCTCTTAAATACATGGGAGATAAACTTGCTGAAGAATAAAGGGGACTCCTTGGAGGGTTATACAGTAATAAGTGAGATAAAATTATCTCTGAGTAAACTTGTGATGATAAAAACATTCTTAAGGAAAATTGAGGAGGCATCATTTTGGGTAAAAAACCACAGAAAAGCTGCCATAGTGAAGAGCTATGAGTGTAAAAATGATGGAGCAGCCTAACTGCATAGCTGTTTTTTCGCTTTTTTCCTGAGCACACAAATTAGAACAGGGAACTATAGTGGTGAGAAGTGAAAATGTGGTATGTTGTTCATGTTTCTTTGTATGTAATTCTAAACAAGATTTGATGAAAATAATACTTGACACGTGGTCTATTCATCAGCCCATCATAAAGAAGGAAAGCTTATTTGAAATAGAATAGTATTTTAGCAAAATATTTTTTTTAATAATAAAAAAGTAATACTTTAGCAAAAACATTGTGTCTTCTTTTAGGCACTTTCTATCTTCATGTGCAGTACACCAGCTAGAATGCTTTCTCATTTCATGGAGTTTGCAATAGGAAGCTGGCTGGTTTAATACTGTGCAGTTTCAGAATAAATACTGTGTATTCCAGTCTTGTGCTTGTAACTTTCATGATGAACATGTTGAGAATGGCTGTTCTTAGTGATAAACACAGAGTAATTGCACTAATACTCTGTCAGGGCTTGCAATGCAAGAGGTACTTACTCTTTTTTCATCTTGTGCCCAAGGTTTGCATTGGTTGGAATAATTAAAGAACAGCTTTTGTTTAAAGAAAGCATTAAATTCCTATTCTAAATAATACTTGATTGTTATGGACAAATTAGCATTTGATCTCCTCTTCAATTATACAAGCACAGAATGGGTAGATTGCCAGGCTGTTTCTATAATTTGGTTACATAACCCAGTTCCTCTCCATTAATTTTGAAATTGGTTTTAGGGCTGTATGCTCGGGTGGTGTGTGTCTACATGGGATGACTTCCATAAAGACTTTCCTTTCCATTTAGCTCTTGTTTACTTCCACCTCTCTCTACAGGTTTGACTTTAAGCATCTGTAAGTTTTGGAAAGATCTACAGAAAAATGGTTTTGGTTTTCATGGAAACATATTAAAATAACAGAAGTACAGTGTAAAGTGCTCTTCAGTTGTCAGTATACAAGGAGCATCTCTATGTGTGTATTTCCATGCATGCAAGAATATATATTTACAAATATACATCTGGATTTCCAGCATTACCTTTAAGTTTGTACACAGAGAAACCTTTCACGCTGTGATATGTTTCTCCCCAGGGCTAAAGGTAGAGGAAATCTCTTTCTCTGTTAAGTTTGTCCATCTTATTTTTAAGGTTATGCAAGCAAATGGTTTGGATGAACGTACTAATCTTCTTGTGGAAGAATACTCTACATCTGGTCGCCTGGACAACATCACGCAGGTCATGAGTATCCATACTCAGTACCTGGAGTCCTTCCTCCGCAGCCAGTTCTATATGCTGCGCATGGATGGGCCCCTTCCTTTGCCGTATAGGCACTACATTGCTATAATGGTATGTACCAACAGGCTGTATATTTTCTCCTGCAACCTTGACTTGTGTATTTAAAAAACACCAAAACACAACCAAAAAAAACCCCAAGAAAAAAAGGAATACTTCAGAAGGGAGAGGCTGCGGTGATATTTTGACAGGGGGTGAGTTTTTGTAGCTGACTTTCATCAAAATAAAGCATGCCTAGCCAGAAAGTTTTACATGAGAAGGGAGAATGGGCAACGTACATTTCCCAGTTCCCACAGCAAAATACTACTCACGTGCCCACGAGAGCGAGGTTTTTCAGAGAGCAGTTAAAACTGAGTAAACTTATTTTTGGATATTCAACCATCCGTGTGCAGCAGTAGAATGAGATGCAGTGGACTCAAATCACACTAAATTCCAGGTGGACACTAGGAAAAGTTTTTATCATGAGGATTTTGGTAAAAACAGCAGGAGCCAAGAGAGGTTGTGTGATCTCCCAAGGATGGAGATTGTGTCTGGACATGACTCCGAGCATCCTGATCTAAGTCAGCCCTAGTGTGAGCAGGGTGTTGGACCATATCTCTGGATATCTCTTCCAACTTAAATTAGATACTGCGATTCAAAGCAAAGCAATCAAGCATATTTTTATTGGGAGAATCCTCCATACTCAATAGAAATGCATTGCAATATAAAACATGGCTCTTTGGAATGGAATTATATTTTTGTTTTCTCTTAGTAACCCGTTTTAAACCTGGAGCAAAATCAGATTACATGCTAATGTGCTGCACTTTTCCCTCTGTGTTTAATTATTCCAGGCTGCTGCCAGACATCAGTGTTCCTACTTAATAAATATGCACGTTGATGAGTTCCTGAAGACCGGTGGGATTGCCGAGTGGTTGAACGGTTTAGAATACATTCCCCAGAGACTGAAAAATCTGAACGAAATAAACAAACTCCTTGCCCACCGACCCTGGCTCATCACAAAAGAGCACATTCAGGTACCCCTTAAGTCTTGCCCTGTAATAGCTCCGAACGTCCGGTCATAAGAACTGCTGAGAACTAAGAAGCGTCTGGTTAGGCTTCATTAACTTGAGTTTAAAAATTCAGGGAAGTACTAGGGCATCGAATAAGTCGATACATTCTTCTGTTTGACAAAGCCAGCAAGATTTATGTTTTAGAAATAGCTCTGGCTGAAATAACCCCAGATGAAAAGGGGTAATATATTGGATGTCTCTTCCTCCTTTTATGCAGTGAGAGTTTGTGTGCAAGAGGAATACGGTATTATTGGAAGAAAGGAGTTGATCCCTTTTTAAAAATACATAGTGTTTTACAGAAAAGCTGGGGGCCAAAAGAAATCTTATATTTACACTTTTTTTATTCTCATTTCAGAAACTTGTCAAGACTGGGGAAAATAATTGGTCTCTTCCTGAACTGGTGCATGCTGTTGTCCTGTTGGCACATTATCATGCCTTGGCAAGTTTTGTATTTGGTAGTGGCATTAATCCAGAGAGAGATCCGGATACATCTAATGGAGTCAGACTTATAGCAGTCAACAACTTCTGTGTCTGTGATCTTGCCAATGACAACAACATAGAAAATGCATCCCTCACAAGTAGCAACTTTGGGGTTAGTGTTGCAAGAAGATTCTTTTCCTTGCCTCTGTTTTGCATTAGAAAACTTTCCTCCATTCTTTCCTGTTTAAATTTCAGCATAGTTTGAAAGTTTTTGTCTACTTTACTGGAATGCTTGAGTCTGGTAACTCTTTATGCTCTCTCTAGCAGTTTTCAGGGAAATCTGTTGAAAAGCACATTGTAACGGTGGATGGTAATCACAGCAAAGTGATTTTGATAGTTAATCCCACGACCCATTGGCCAAGACTAAAACTTTGCTTTCAGCTGGAAGCTTAAAGTCCCAGTCAGATGGTCTGTTGCTGACTGGAGCATTGTGTCATCTGTCTTCCTAACATGTGGAATGAAAAAAGAAATGGGAAAAAAACCCAACAGAATTCAGAATAAGAATAATTTTGACGTCAAGGCCCGCAATCACAAAATGGGTCAATTCTGAAACACTTCCATGTAGATGGGAGGAAACAGCTGAAACAAAATTCCCTAGTTCTTCACTCTGGGCTTCTAGTCTTGAATCAACCAACAGAGAACTTTGATTACTAGTCAGTTAGCTTAAATGTGGAAATTCTTTTCTGAAAGTGGCTCTATAATACTTTGAAGACAGGTCCTTGAATTAATGCTGATTGTTGACTTAGCCTCATCACCTTTGATGCAAGATCAGGATTATGAGCAAAGTCACTAGATGTATTTTTAATAATTAGCAGTACAATGTAAACATGTGATCAGTCGGTTCAGTTGCTGTATCTTAAATTTCTGGGCTGTAAGACATGCAGGCTTGAATCATCGAGCTGTCTTATTCCCGGTTTGTAGCAGGCAAAGGGCTGCTGCTGACTCTGTGCTGCTTCTTACGCAGGGAGTAGCATACTAGAAAACAGTTATAGCTATGTGCAGAAGAACAGAACTGAAAGGAAAAGATGGAAAAGAAGAACCAAACAATTTATTTTATAAGAAACCTGAATGATAATATAGATCACAGAACCCCAAACTTTGATGTATTTCTAATAAAGAGGCCTGGTTTCCTCACAAAAGCAAGAAAAAAGGTGAACATAATGGTTATTTTCATCATCTGTAATGAAAAGAAAAACCACTGATTTGCTGTCTCAGGTTGTGTTCCTGCATTGCAGTGTTGCACAGTGTCTCTTCAGAGATGTATTTTACATAACTAATAGACTGAAAAATTTACCTTAATATTAAAAGTTGTTTTCTGATTGACATATGGCACACAGATGTCTTTTCCTGAGCCATCTACATGGTGGAACATAAATACATTTAAGCAACATGAGCGACTGTGGTTTTCATATTCAAACACCACCTCTTCCACTGGTAATCTCACTGCAGTAGATTACTGCAATAGGTTAGAGTAATACTCCCCAGCTCCCTTCTTCTGACTGTCTGAAAGCTGTTTGTCTACGCTGTATGTGACAAAAGGCATTCTGGCTTGAGTTTTGTGTTTGCTGCTGCTATCTGTGTTTGAGAACGTTTGTTGTCAAGCGTGAAATCTGAAGATCACACATGTTGCCTATCTTCTAATTTTGCAGAATGTCATGGTGTTTTTGCAGATTGCAGATTCTTTAAGTGAGCTGGAGGCCTTAATGGAAAGGATGAAGAGGCTACAAGAAGATAAAGAGGACGAAGAAGCTTCTCAGGAAGAAATGGCAACTCGCTTTGAAAAGGAGAAGAAGGAGAGTCTGCTAGTGATTAGTGGAGGTATTTGTGCTCTTCAGTTCCCTTTTGTTTGTGCTTTGAACTAAATACTTGAGGCCCATTCAGCGACTACAACTTTTTCTGTCCATTTCTTTATTCTGGCTCTTGGTCTAGTAGGAGTGTAGTGAAAGTGGTCCTGTCACTTGTTTCATCTACTTAAGATTTCTCGATTGGCAAATAACACCATCTTTTTTGCTACTCAAAATGTAGTTTTGTATTTTAAAAACAAAAAAGCCTGTAGGCTTCTTTAAAAAGTGGGATGTAAATTTCTTTCTTTATATGCTCTATATCTTCAAATTCATTAATTCATGTAAATATTCAGTAATATTCCATGAGTTTATGTTCTACAGTGCTTAGAACTTCAGTGGCACTCACAAGTAGCCCTCAGATATGACATTTAGTCCAGGAAAAAGATTAGGATGAGACTTCTTTACTATTTACTGCCCACCTGGAAAGGACATTTCTAACTTGCCATTCTAAATGATCATACTGCTGTGCCATTCCACTGCCTGTGTTGTGATAGATTTGTAGGGTTGGTTTGGGTTTTTTTTATTCTTAAATGATATTCAGAATTCTGAAACGAAAGCTTCTTTTCCAGTATTATTCATATGCTCTGGAGGCCTTCATCTCTAACAAACCGTACAATGACATCTATTTCTTATAGACAGGAAGGTGGGAGGTTTTTTCCAAAGAAAGTGTTTGAAGAAAGAATACTGTTAAGACAATCAGAATCTCCAACTGTTTCCTTGTAGCAGAGGCTACTTGAAGATGATAGCCTGTCTTCTTAAGAAGTGACCCATAAAACACTTCACATTTTACTGACATTCTTCTTTGTGATTTTGGATCTTGGTAGCTTCAGAACAAGCATGTTTGCAGGTATCTAAGTCTTTGCGCACTGAGCCCAAGAGAGAGGAATGTACTGTGGGTCAGCAGAGAGATTGTTTTGTGGCTCTCTAGGAAGATGCAAAATCTCTGAAAGAAGATACATCCAGCAACGTCACGGCTGGATTTTAAGAAATGGGCATTGTCCATTCTTGCTCTGTTTTTTTCTGTTCAGACAGTATCAACAGTGCAGATAAATTGACACCCACTGCAGTTTCTTTATCAAATCATGACTTCCATGAGTCTCTGCAACTTCAGGCATATAAGGAAGAAGTGTTGTTTGGGACAGAAGGAGTCTTTTGATGGGGTTGCTGGAGGTTTTGTGGACTTTCCTCCCTCTTTGCCTTTTTGCTGGTTTATGTTGAGGAGTCTGTACGTGTTGGGCCCTTTACCTTTTCATGAAATTCAGTCCTTGTCAGGAGAGAGGACTGTGCATGTGCAGGTTTTGTATTCTTCACTGAGGATTTGCTGTAGCAGATGCAGTGCAAGCTTCGTCCTATGCAGTTATGTTTTGATTGTTTAATGAGGCAAAAAGGAGATAAAGCACTTCTGCAATTCTTAGGTTAACTGGCTTTTCAAGGTGCTAACAGTGGACATATGGCAACTGTTCTGTCAATGCACGTGGAAGCAAGCCAGGATTTTAACATCAGGGTCAAATGCAGTCAGCTATGCAGTAGTCAACTTCTGCACAGGTAGTTACACAATCAAGCCACCTGTTTATTTGGGAGGGAAAGATTGATTCCTGATAGAGAACCTGCGCTTGCTTAGTGACACATTTTGGAGCTCTTTGAAGATGCTTAGTTACTAGAGCTTCTGGCAGAATTTCAGCCTGATGTGCTATAGAGCTCTTTGCTTTCCTATCATCTTCAACTGATATTTACAAGTGGAGTGTTGCATTGCTCTCTGGCTGCTCATACTCTGGGTTATGGAACAGAGCTGGTGTAATTCCTGACACCGTACCTGCTCAGCATAGCAATCCTGTTGTCAAGGGTACATTTTTCTGTTTCTTAGCCTTATCACAATGACTTCGCTGATGGGATTCATCTTCCCGATGTAAGATACCCAGCCTCTCTCAGCAGTCAGCAGAGAGAAGAGCACACCTCCAGAGCAAAGTTCAGCCCATCTCTTCCCATTTTGTAGAAGTACATTAGATGTCTGGTGTAGACTGACATTTTGCTGGCTCAGTGAAAGGGATGGATCCCATACAAGCAGATCAAGATTGAAATGTTTATTTCTTTTGTTCTGCTCTCCTCCTTTGCACTACTTCTAAAGCTAGTCTCCAGTCCTGAAGTAGAGTAGTAGTTGAAAATAAGAGCTAACTCATGTGCTTGCCTAAAGCAAAGCATTTTGCTGTTTTATTCACAGCATTTGATGATGAAATAGTTTCTACAGATGTCTCCCGCTATATTGAAGATCCTGGATTTGGGTATAAAGACTTTGCAAGGCGAGGAGAAGACCATCTGCCAACGTTCAGAGCTCAGGTACCACCTCTCTAAAGTACATTCACTCAAAGAATGTTTGTATATCTCATTGCAGGGTGAATAGCGTAAAGTGGTTGTAACTTGAGATGAGTCTTTTACTATTTTAAATCTCAGACAAGGGAATATTTAGCTTTCCGTTTTATTCCAGTTATTAAGTAGAATTAATGTTTGAAAACTGCAAAGCATAGCACTAAATCTGCAACAAAAGTAAAAGGTAGAAAAGAAAGAATTTCTTCTCTGACCCTCAAGAAAAAATCCGCTGGAAGAACTCTTTATTTCTGTCATTTTATCAAGTATTCTCTATCTAGTGGTTATTATTACACAGATGTATATATGTCTGTGAGAGTGATTTGATGAGTATTTCTCTCATATATGCACCAAATCAGTGGGCTTTGAATGTCAGAAAAGGAAAGGAGTTTTTAAATATGCTTATTGGCTATATTTGAATATATTTTTTTAGTGCCGTTGAAAGAACAGCACCTACATTTTACCTGTACATTGTCTTACATATTGGCACCTTTTCCATGACCAGACTCATGATCTTCTTCATAATAAATATAACAGGAGGGGCATTCTACGTGGTTTTCTTCCAGCCTGTAGAGTACATTAATCAGCAATCTAGTAATAAATTGTAAGCAACAGGAGAAATCTTAAACCAAATCAGAGAACTTAAATTAAAAAAACAGCGGGTTTAGGAAAACTTCCTGGTTAAAAGATGTATCTAAGACTGTAAAACAAAGAATCCATGATTACTCTCAGGAAATGTTTTTAGCTATAGAGCAGTCTCTGCTGATCTGGATAATTTACTCTGCGGTCTTTATATGAGCCTAAAGTAAGTAGATACTGCCAAAAAGAATAAGGCAGAGTCAATGCCTATAAATCAAACATTCTGCTTAACTACTTTAGGAGCAGCAGGCTCCCATGGAAAAAAACTCTACAGAAGATGAAGTTGGAACTGAAATATCCCTGCTCTTAAATAAACAGGACAGTTTCTGGCTCGCATTCAAAGGAGTCACCTTGATAATTTTAACTTTATTAGTATGTCCTACTGTTAAGCAATTCAATGTATACACCCACAGCCTCCCAAATGCTCTGCTGTTAATGTTATTTAAATTGAAGTAGCATCCCGAAACCCTGCAATAAATCCAATCCTTATTCTGATAAAACAAAATGGCCTTTATCTTTATGGTTTTAAATTCATTAGTAGTAGAGAAAGATACTCCATACACAGCAGAATGCCTTTAAATATTTTTTTTTCCCCTTTATCACTGTAAGTATGGATTAACTGCTGTTAGTAAACAGCGCTTTCCCCCTTCTGAGGCTTCTGGTTTTCAGAGGCTTTGATGATGGCCCAGGTGTCCTGGGCACCTTTACAGGGCTGGTAGATGCAGCATATTTCTCACAAGCCTTATGGTCTTTTGGACTGGCAGCTGGAGGCCAAATGTGCTATTGTGGTGGATTTCAGATGTCACTGAATGCCTCTGTTAGTCAGCTGAATATTGTCCTACATACTCTTCTCCACTACCGTAATCCGTGGGCCACTCCAGTATATGTGCTCTGAAGTGCTTGGTTGAAGACCTTTGCCCAGCAGTACCTTTTGAAAACAGCCAGACACAGGAAGGACATGGAGATGATGCCCTCAACTGTAAAGATGCATCAGTGATTGAGCTATTAAACACTTGCCAAGGATGTGGGCAAACTAGCATGTTCTGTGTAAGCACAGCATGGAGAATGGTTGCATGCTGCTCTGAAGCAGGGTCATGCTCTGCTGCTGATGCTGTGCTACCACTCTGCATAGAGTTGAAAGAGTTCCCATTCCTGATAGGAGCAGGCAAGCTTTTATCCTTCCAATCCAGGTGCTCGTCTAAGACCAAAGCAGCCTGGATTTTATTAGTTTGTTCCAGGATGGTTCAGCACTTTACCCAATGATTGTACATCCTGTCTGGAAGTAAGTACTCCATCTTTGCTCAGAGCTACGTATCAAAGCCTCCAGGAGGAGTAAGGTTTTAAACAGGCCCATCTCACATAGAATGACACTGGCCAGAGTGGCACAGCAGACAGTGGAAGAGTGCCTCAGCACTTCAGGAGAAGCTTGGGGATTTTCCTCCTGCAGGCTAATGGTATCCAGTTGTAGGTGGGGTATTGTGATACGATATTCATTGCCAGGAAGCCTGGTGGAACAGAGCAGGTGATACGGACGAAGGATTCAAAATTCAAATTTTTGGAAGAAAATAAAGTTAGGACTAGCAGACAACAATAACTATTGAGCTGTAGAGAGGATCAGATAGGGACTTTACTTCATTTGTGTGTTGATACATTTTCTTCTCTTCCCGCAGGACTATACTTGGGAAAATCATGGCTTTTCCCTTGTAAACAGGCTTTATTCTGATATTGGGCATCTCCTCGATGAGAAGTTTCGGATGGTGTATAACCTCACATATAACACTATGGCGACGCACGAAGATGTTGATACAACTACGCTAAGAAGAGCTTTATTTAACTATGTCCACTGTATGTATGGAATCAGGTATGGACAAAAGTTCCCCTGGCTTATGAGCGCGTTTTAAACCGTGTAAACAGAATGAAAAATGAACCACGTGAAAAGCGTGATTTTAGCCTCTGTGTGTTAAAGTGGAAATGGTACCTCCATCTGGAAGTTAGAGTGGTTTTTTTCTGGCATATCAGTGTAATTTTTGCTTCCAGGGGAGAAAATGATGATGGATCAGGATGGAAGTTATTACAAATGTCTTCTCTGAAGCCATCCTGTATCCTTTGTTCAGAAAAGACAACATCCTAGTACTGAGCCTTTCAGATCCTCTGTTAGCAGGTGGTTGTCTAGCCTGTATAATAAATGCTCCAATTCCCAAACTTCAGAACGTAACGCTGCAAAAGACTGTGCTTTTAAAAAGCTTATATCCAACAGAATGATTGCCTGTGTTACTTAGGTATGATGACTATGATTACGGAGAAGTTAATCAGTTACTTGAACGCAGCCTGAAGGTTTACATAAAGACAGTGACCTGCTACCCAGAGAGAACCACCAAGCGCATGTACGATAGTTACTGGCGTCAGTTCAAGCACTCTGAGAAGGTATGTATTTCAAAGCCAAACAGGCTTTACAGAGACCCCTGTGCTGTGGAAAGATGGAAATACGGCGACACCTAAAAATGGCAGTATATGTCAAACAAACTCGTTCTAACCAGAGAAGAACAAATTAGATCAATTCATTGAGTGTTAGATAGCAGTTTTACAAAAATGCTTCTTAGCGCACTGGAAATAGTGATTCTTTTTTTTTTATTGTTATTATTTTGAGTAACTTCATAAAATTGAACAAGAAACTGTAAAAGAAATGTGGGTAAACTTTGGAAACAGAAGGGGGAAACTATATCAGTGCTTGGGGTTTGGGGAACAAAAAGACCTTGACTCTTACATATGTATATCTTCATGGTATTTTTCATCAACAAAAATGTCAACTTCAGATATGCAAGTTAAATGCTTCCTGACAAATTCAGTGCTTGTGTGCCTGCTAGCCTGTCTGGCATGTAAACCATTCCTTACTCTGTGCTCCTATAGAGCAGTCACAGGTGGTAGTAAAGAGAACAAAATACAGTTCATAAAGAACTCATACCATTAGGGTACAAAAATGGGTTTATTGTGGAAGATTGCTTAAAGCAACAGTTGAGGCTGGTTCCTTGCAGTCCTTGGATGTCATCTAGTGCTGTCTCAAGAAGAACTGTAGTCCTGCAGCGGGGTACAGGGAGAAAGGACAGTTTCCTGCAGGAGTACTTTACAAAAGGTTAGAAATTTTAGCGTAAATGAATAAACGATGTTGCGTTCGGAGGTGAACTAAATGGCTGAATTATTTTTTAACAGGTTCATGTCAATCTACTTCTAATGGAAGCTCGTATGCAAGCCGAACTTCTGTATGCCCTTCGTGCCATAACTCGTCACTTAACCTGAAGCATTCGCTGGGGCAGGAGTAAAGGAGTTTTTACTGAGTATGTAAAGACCTTTCGAAATAGATACACACCAGAAGCTGTTTGTGATGTAGCATCAGGTTATTCAATTCTATAGTGTCAAAGTTTAGCCGTGCTTCTTGACGGCTGTAATGTGCAATGACGTGTTTTATTTTCTTGATGCTTAACATTACTAATGATAACAAAAGTAACACTGAGGAGCACTACTCTGCATTGTTTCCGGCTGGATTTCTGCGCAGCGGTCAGGATCCCAAAACTGGTTTTATTCTATCCAATCCTAGCGCTTTGTTCTTTAAGCACTGGAGTGAAGTGCTTAGAGACTTCTTTTTTCCAAGCAATCACTTTTCAGATTAGTGGAGTCCAGCAGAAGATCAGTTCTGCCTGTCCTGAGACCGTACCACCACATCCTGACTCGTGACAGAGACGCGCGGGCTGCGTTGAGTTGAATTGCCCACTGGATTCTTCTGTGTCTCCTGGAGACTGCTTGCCAGTCACTGTCTTACTACAGCAATTGAAGGTGATGCGAGATGTGGATGCAAACATTGAGCACACTTTAATGTGAAATTAATCATGATAAATCCTACAGCATGCTACTGAAGTGCAAAATTCATCTGCTTGGTTGTGCCCCTTCCCAAGAGAAGAGGCCTTACTATTTGCCATTTCAGCCACACTTACTGTGTTTCAATCATGCATAATCTTGTTTTACTTGACAGTCACCCTCAGTTGTCCTTAAAAATATCCATGCTCATCACATGTTGCAATTTGTTTAGTTGGCACCTATAAAGTTAATACACAGGCTGACCAAAAATAGGGTTGTGGGTTTTTTTGCACTCTCTTCTTTCTCAATGTTTGAACTAAGGAAAGTAAAGGAAGGCTAGCATATCTGTTCTTTCATATTGGATGTATAGAAATTTATTTCCCATAACTTTTTCATAGCATGACATTTTAATATTCAAAGTTTAAAAAGTTTCTATGCATTAGTGTGAGTGAACAAAAGAAAAGTGCAATATTTAAAAAGAAAGCAAGCTTTTTTCCCTATCATGCCACTGCTAAAGTGTCCTTCTTATATAGCCATAAAGAAATTTTAAAACCAAATTTCTTTATTGTCTAAGGCCTAGCAGTTTTGTTTTAGCTTTTACGGCTTAAGACAACCTGATATTGAGATGCCAAAGCATCCCCAAAACAAAGCATTCTTGGACAACCAGTAATATTGGGGAAGGGAAGAAATAAGCTGCCAAAAATGTCACACTTTTGTGCTGTTTCCTGTTGCTTTTGACTAATTCTTAAGAGCACAAAATGTTGATATTTATAGCTTTATTTTGTATTGCATTTAATGAACCAGTGAAGTGCCTAAAGATGCTTAAACTTACCCAGTAGGATGCAAGTTGTCACTGCTTCAGCTTTTGTCTGTTGGTTTGGACTTTTCATATTACTTTGAGGAGGGTGACCTTGACTTCTGTTGCATACCTTCAAAACTAATTGGATAGGGTTATTTTTAATGTTCCATTAGATTGCAGAAGTTAATACAGGATTTTTTTTTTCATTGGTGATTGCAGAATAGTTTGAAAAAAATCCTATCAGTCATATTTTAACACTTTTCACTGACAAAATCACGGAGCAGTACGCTACTAAAGTTAGTTTTCTCTTTTCTTCCCTTTTCCTGATACCTTGCTGTGACTTCGCATGTTGGTTTTTTCGCTTTATCTATCTGTTCCAGATTGGAAAGCTAAATGATTGTACACTTTTCTGCACTTTCATACTGCAGATTCTGCATGTGAAAATCTTTTGAGGAAGAAATCAGTAATTATTTTTTTTAATGTAACGTTGGCTATTTAGAAGACTACCCAGTAGACAGCATCAGGCTCTCTCCTAGAGCATGGGGTGAAACATCAGATTTATTTGTCTTGTAGAGCTGACTGCAAAGATTACTCAGAAATATTTTGATGCTCATATGTGTGAACTTAAATTAACTTTCCAAGTTGTTGTGATCCTTTTTCCTCCCTCTTGTGACTGTAGTGGCCATACCTAATGGCTTCTGTGCATAAAAACAGTTCTGCTGAGAGAAGTTTTCATGCAATACTTTTGCTTTTTTCAAGTGATGGGATCTGTACAATACTACTTTTAAATTCCTTTGCTTCGAAAAGCCAAGCAGTTCTCAAGAAGCACAGTTGAGCTCTGGAGAAGAGGTGAAACTAGATTTGGATAACTAATAGGACAACTTCATTTCCCTTCAGAAATGCAAAGACTCTTAGAGTAGGTTGAGTTTTATGTTTGGAAACATGAGTGCCTTTACTTCTTTCCTTATGAAATATACTTGCCAGCTCAAATGCCTTCTGAGCAAAGCACGTGAGCAGATTTGATATATAGAAACCATAAATTAATTCCTTCATAAAATTTGTAGTAAACCAGTGATATCTTTTTTTGTTTGTTTGTTTAAGGTTCCATTTCAAGTCACATATGGCCTGCAAGACATTCCACTGTAGGAAATGTCATTGTACAATTAGTTTGATATTTCTTTCTCTCTCTTTTTTTTTTTTTTTTTTTAAATACTAAATGCAAACTCGAAACTTCTGGAAATGTTTTCCACATGGCATTTTCTTTTGAAGTATTGCATTTACAGTGTAATGATCTATAGTCTAGTTTTTATAGTCAAATTTATGATTTTTAATAGTTGTTTGTTCAGAATAGGTGCTTAAAGTCAGACAACTCTACCATACACTTTAAAAATGCTTTAGGCTCGCACTGTGCCAAATTTTAATGTGCGAGTGTTCTTGGATTTTTTGCATTTTTAGAGCACTCATGAAGGTGAATCTTCACACTTTGTTCATTAATATTATTCTTAAGAGTACCATAGTCATTGGAAGTGTAGCTACTCTCCCTCTGTGTTCTTTTATTGGAACTGATATTTACCAGCATTAATGTTCATCCACAAAATCCCAGCCGTGACCGACACAAAACAAAGTGTACAGTCTCCTGTCTGCTGAAGAGAAAGCTTGGTAGGTACAAATTAACCAGCTAGCACAGGGAACGCTGGAAGGAGGGAGCAGAACTTCTGAGTGTGGACAGCTTCTTAGCATTGCAGAATCACTTCAAAATGTGTTTTGCAACAGAGTACATTCTTGCTGAAATCGCTCCTTTTTTTTCTGGTAATGAAGAGAAATGAGAAAGTTGCTGATGGGAGGAAGCATTTGCATTTGCAGTTCCCAGAACATCACAAGAGTGCCATCAAACAGGAGACGAAACCATTTTAAACAAGGGTACTGTTTGTGCAGATAGCTCCTAAAGCTAGTGTTGTGGTACCCTGTGAGATTGTAGTCAGCTGTGGATGGATTTATTTTCATCGAGACTGAACTGAAACATATATTCTTTGTCCTAAAGCCTTCATTAAAATGAAAAGGATATACTTTAGCTTCAAGAGTTAAAGAATTGCCACTACCATCTCTTCCTCTATATTAAAAAAGCCTTTAAGGACAGGAAAATCAGTGATTGTAAACAGTTACAAATGTAAGTTTCTATAAATTCAGAATAGATCAGAACAGAACAAAACATTTTGCTTCTCTGTTACTTGAGTGTGGAAGGTCAAAGCACCATATTCTTCAAAAGAATTTTGTTCTTAGCGATGCTGAAAGATGTTTTCATGGGATTTGGAAAAAGCAGTTAGTTGCCTAAATTTCAATGGGATTTTAAGCACCTAGGCACTTAGCAAAATCCTGCAAGATGCCCACTTGCATTTTTGAGTCAGATTTTTAAAGACACTTAGTCACCTAAATTCAATAGAATAAAATCAGTTTCCATAGAGATTAAAGGAATAATGCATAGCAGATCCATGTGATTTGCAGCAACTGTTAATGAAATGGGTTGTTTTGGGGACTTAATGTAGGCTTAGAGAAATCTTTTCCCAAAGCAGTTATAAACTGTGAGCTGCTGCTCTTGTAGAACAGGTTCTCAATGTCTCCATGCGTGTGTGTTTTCCATGAACATAGGCATGCATTTCAGGCTCGTGTTCCAGAGTTTGGATGCCCTTTTAGAAGAGCTGGATTATTTAACCTCTACTTGCAGAAAAGATTTATTGGTGGTAGCAAGTGGATACTTTGTGCCCGAACAAAAAAGTTTTGGCCAGAAATACTCCAAATCTTCTTGATTTCTAGGGATGTTCCTTCAGTCACTTTTCCTTAGAGGCTTGGATCCTTCTCCCAGAAATGAGGGGTAATGTTGCACAAAATGGAGGGAGAGGGGAGTGAATTGATTGTAAGTAAACTTTCCCAGAGCTGACATGAATATGAAGCTGTAAGAACTGGTTTGCTGTTGGCTATCATTCCAGGAGCTGGACAAAAACGTCTGTTTTCACTGTCTGAACTTCAGATTTATTCTTCCTCATGTCCCCCGGCATTGTGCTTGTCTGAAAGACAAGAGTTGCATCCAGCAGCTTTTCCACATTTGGGAATTGTAAATGAAAATTTTTATCTCCTAATGAAAATTAATTTAGCATTTCATACCTACTGCACAGATCACAGGTGTGGGAGGTGGAGAGAGCACAGTAGTATGAGGAAACTTTAGGAGCATCTTGATCAGTGTTAATTTATCCCTTAGAGCACATTTCCTGGCATGTGATCGTGCTGCTGCTCCCCCAGCACACATCAGGTCTCTCTTGCAGATATTAATCCTTCTGCTACTCACCAGGGGCAAAAATTTTCATTTTCTAACCTCCCTGCATCAAGTGCTTCCTGTCTTCCCAGCTCACAATGCCTGGCAGTCACGCAGGGACAGCCTCCTAGCCTTAACCTTCTAAAACAACCTGAGGTTCCCCCATCACCATTTGCTATTGAGTTCAGAGGGTCTTCCTCATGTTCAGAGACTTAATTGCTGTATTAGGTTATTTCTGGACAGGAAAATTCTAAATCTGGTTCGAAAGGATGACACTCAGTACTTGCTTAGACCATTTAGGTAGCATTTACCAGTAGCGTGTCAGATCCCATCTCTGGAGTTACAGTAGTAATCCAGTGGATCCCCTAAGGAAATGCTTTCTTTAGCAAAACTCCCCATGCTCGAGCTGTTCAGCTGCGCGGGTTTCTTTGAGGGACATCTAATGGGGATTTGAGGTCCTCTTCTGCCAGGCAGGCTGACAGGGCCGCTGGTTTAGCAGGTCCTTGGGATTGTGGGTAGATTGTGGGTGGCCTCTGGAACGAGTGGATTTGGGTTTTTCACCTATCTATGGGATAAATTGAAACGCATGCTGTGGAGTGACTGCTGGAGGCACAGGCAGGGTTGGGTGTTCCTATGGGTACAGAGTATCAACAGAGCTCATGGAAAATAGAAACCTGGATTCTGCTCTTGTTCCCGACAGTAGTTAGAGGTGGTATTGAAGATGCCAGTTAATATACTAATTGTGGGGGAGCAAACCACGCTGTCAGCGTCAGAAGGTACGGACCACAGGCACTCTTGAGGGGACTCAGCCAGCACAGGAGGAGTTGATACATTGGTCAGTTGAAGAAACTTCACCACTGTGTCCGAGAGGTTCTTGTGTATGTCTGTGCGTAGGAGAGGTGGTGGGAGATGGTTCCTTCCAAGGTGTCCAGAGAGTTCCTGTAGGACAAGAGCTGGAATCCTTTCCTTGATTGGAGTAGGGGAAGGGAACTGTTCACTTCTGCCCAAGAAAACCATGCTGCTGTTGAGTTACATTTTCTTGCCTCTCCGTAAGCCCTTTGAAGGGAGTTTTCGGACAAAATGGATGAATCACCAGGCACTGTGTCTCCAGCTGAGGGGTCCGAGAGGCAGCGACAGCCGCAGGTCCGAACACACACACACACACACACACTGTTCAAAACTGTTTCTCATTCCCCACTTCGCACTCATGGCGTGCCACCTGACCCAAGCCTCTTCCCTCCGGCCTGGCTGCCACGTGCCCGGGTGGCCACAGGAGCAGCCCACTGGAGGTGCTGGGAGATGTGGCCGCTTTTAGGGGAAAAATAATAATAATTAGGCTACAGCCCTTGGACTCTGTGAGGCGAGGCAGTCGGAAATCTTTTCATGACTGTGACCGGAAACTGGATATAAACTGTAGCTTAAAAAAGTCGGAATTTTGTAAACTTGAAATCTCTTGGTTTTACCCTTTTCTCCTTTTGCTGGAAAGCCACACGATGAATGTATATGCTTTATCTTTCTCTCCGACATAACTGAAAATCAGACTGCCAACTCCTTGTTTTTGTATTAGCCCTTTTTTTTTAAAAAAAAAAAAAAAGTTTGTGAGCAATATATGTAGCATGCTGTGAACGTCTGTTTTGATCTTTATAGTTACTCTTTAATCCATCAGTATTAACACCAGTTCTTTTTTGTGTTCCCCTTGGTACTTTGTATGCGGTGTAAGCAGAAGCTGTGATTGGCTTTGCAGTCCTGTGCCGTGTTACTGTAACTCCTTTGATTTATTTTTTTTTAGGAAGCACCTGACTGTGGGCCACCTTGGGGCAGGCAGCGTGCCCATGCACGACTGCCACTTTTCAGTCTCTTGTACTATGTATAGTTTTAAGTAGAATAAGCTTTTTAACAGAATATTGATGCGGTTTATGAGTCACGCAGGCTGCAAGTGTCTGGTGTGTGAGAGTCTTTGTATTTATAGTTGTTGGGGTTTGGTTTGGTTTTTTTTGTTTTGTTGTTGGTTTTTTTATAATTCATAAAAGTAGCAAACTTGATAAACATAGCCACTTTAAACTGCTCTTGCTAAACAGACCCTGCTGTAGATAAAATACCACTGTAGATATGGGGAGACGTGCCGGCAGACCTCTCTTGACCGTGGGTGAGCTGAGCCCCTCTCTGCAAAAAGCCCAGTCCGAGCTGCACAGCCACCCTGCATTCGGCCACCTTTGGACCCAAACGCCGGGGCAGGGGGTCCGGGGTCTGCCGTGGTGTTTCAGCCCCCCCTGCCTGTAAGGTGGCTGCCCCCACGCTCTTCCTCGCCGGTGCACGGTGGGAAGCCTGAGCCTCATCGGTGTGGGAGGGATGGACGGACCAGCTGCTGGACCGAGAACATGGGCACAGTGTTTCTGCAGCCAAAAAGCTTCCAAGCCTCTCCTGAGTGCAAAGATTAGCCCTCAATTTGTTGTCTGCAGAGCCCGGCATGTTGGGGGTAAGAAGGGACGTTGCCTCCCCATTGGTGGCTGTGGGTCTGAGCCCCCTTGCCCACAGGCTGGGGCAGCAGGCAGGGCAGGGCAGTGCTGTGCCCAGGGCAGTGGCATCTCTTTGTGTCTCCTACCTTTCACCCTCTGGCCAGGGGGTCAGTTGTACCCAGCCCCAGCCCGGCAGCTCTCAGCTTCTTGCCTCCTCCTGCCATGACCGCACAGGTGTTGCGGGACGGAGGATGAAGGACAAAGGTCTGATCCTGCCGCTCCTTCCCACCTCCACGAAGCAGAGAAGCGTGATAGCTCTGTGGGTCCCATGCTCCCTACAGCATCCCAAGGGCAGGTGGCACATCGCCTGTCCTGCCTTCCAGTCACCACCTGCCCTGAGCTCCGGAGACATGCCGCGGGCTCGTGCTTTCGCAGGAGGTGTGCCTGCAAGGTGAGGCAGCTGCTAGGAGCTCACTGTGGATTTCCACAGCAGCTTTTATCATTATTTTTTTTCTGTTGTTGCTGGTTGGGGTTGTTTTTTTGTTTTGTTTTGTTTTTGTTTATTTTGCAGAGGACAGACTGACCTAGTGGGATGGATTTTATTTTCTTTTTTTTGTGTGTGTGACTTTTGTTAGTTTTTAATTTACCCTACTTAAATTTATCTGAACAGACACAGAAGGAACTTGTCTTTTTTTTTCTTTTTTTTTCTTTTTTTTGTTAGTTAAGAGACAAAAACGCATTTTTAAACAAAGGAATCATGTATTAACATTTTAACAGCAATTCATAAATCTGCACTTTTTATGAGGTTTTGAAAAATCTATTTATAGGTACGGAACAATGGGGTTTGTTTAAAACTGTATCGCATTTATACTTGCTGAAATTACTTTCATTGTTATCAGTAGGAATTTTATTGGTTAAATAAAATGAATAAAAACTTATTTCCTGTTCAAGCCATCATTTGTCACATGCTAGGGAACCCATCTCTGGAGAAGAGCATCTCACAGGCTGAATTGATGCGCTGAGACCAGTGGTATGAGGTTCAACAGGGCCAAGTGCTTTGTCCTGCACTTGGGTCACAACAACCCCCTGCAACGCTATAGGCTTGGGGAAGAGTGGCTGGAAAGTTGTCCAGCAGAAAGGGGCCTGGGGTGTTGGTCAACACCTGTCTGAATATGAGCCAGCAGTGTGCCCAGGTGACAAAGAAGATCACCAGCATCCTGGCTTGTATCAGAAATAGTGAGTCCAGCAGGACTAGCGAAGTGATTGTCTCCCTGTAATAGGCACTGGTGCAGCTGCACCTCAAGTTCTGCATTTAATTTTGGGCCCCCAACTACAAGAAGGACATTGAGGGCCTGGAGTGTGTCCTGAGAAGGGGAACAAAGCTGGTGAAGGGTCCAGAGCACAAGTCTTAAGAGGAGCAGCTGAGGGAACTGGGGTTGCTCAGCCTGGAGAAAAGGAAGCTGAGGGGAGACCTCATCCCTCTCTACAACTGCCTGAAAGGAGGTTATAGCAAGGTGGGGGTCGGTCTGTTCTCCCAAGTAACAGCTGATAAGAGGAAATGGCCTCAGGTTGAGTCAGAGGAGGTTTAGGTTGGACATCAGGAAAAACTTCTTCACTAAAAGGGCTGTTAAGCGCTGGAACAGGCTGCCCAGTGGGGTGGTGCAGTTGCCATCCCTGGAGGTATTTAAAAGACACATGGATGATGTGCTGAGGAACATGGTTTTGTGGTGGGAGTGGCAGTGTTAGGTTAATGGCTGGACTCTGATCTTAACAGTTCCATGATTCTGTGATTCTTATCATGGGTTTTGGGATGAGATCCATTTCTGGAAGTATCCTTCTCCATGTCCTTGTCCTGGCTTTTAATCTATGTGTTATTTAATACATAGATTTTTTAATCTACATATAGATAGATAATACTTCTGTTTAATCTATGTGAACATAGGCCCTGAAAAATGTATGGTGCTTGCCGAAGGCATTGCCTTTTAAACAGGCAGTGATGAAGGATGGGACGATGGCCATTCTGATGTTCACTTTTGATACAGGGCTAGTCCCCCTCCCCTAGAAATTTGTTTTGTGAAAGCCGTGAGCAGTGGGATGCACCAGGAGCTGCTCCCTCTTTGAGGGAGGCCTGAGCGAACCCCAGGGCAGAAGTGGATGTGAGCCATAAAACAAGGAAGGAAATGCAAAGGAGAGTGGTAATGTGTACCAAGGGTGCTGGCTCAGGGCAGTGCCAGGCTTATCTAGCAGCCAGATTGCCCCCAAACCCCAACAGTCCTGCCATCTGCCTCACCCAGCTCCCAGGGAAGGGTGGCATGGTGCTGAGGGATCACCAAGGGGGGTTGTCCTGGGAGAGATGCTCATCTTCCCTCTAGAGAGACAAAACTTGTTAAACAAGCCATGGACCTGGGGTGTTTTGAGTGTATCTTACCCTCCAACTGCTGGCTGCTCAGCTGGCTTGCCCTTGCCTCACCCTGCAGTGGAAATAACCTCCCAAAAATCCCTAAAAGCCCATTTCCCATTCTGTTAGAGGTAGTGAGCTGTGAGAGGCTGCGACCAAGGGCTGTCACAACATGACCATTATGTCCTGGCATCTTCGAGTGGTTCAGCTGCAGTCTGCCCTGAAAAATACACTTAACTCAATAAAAAAAAAAAACTCAAATCAAATCTGTAAATAAAGTGCTTATTTATCTGCTTTCAGTGGGAGATTCAAAATACTGAAAATAGTTACCATTTTTCATCCAGGCAGAGCTTCCCATCCCCTTACAGGCACCATGGCTGTCACCTCCAGGCACCAGTGCAGCTCTGGACTGGAGGGAGGGTGGCTGTGTGCCAGCACCATTGTGAAAAAGCTAAGAATCTTGCAGTATTCCTCAAAGCCAAGGGCTGCTGTGGAGTTCCTGCTTTACTTCCTAAAGGTCCCACAGAACTGGCAAGCAGCAGGGCAGGACAGTGCCCTCCTCAAGCGAGCCCAGCCCTGATCTTGGTCCTTGGACCACCACCCAGCTCATGGTGTGAGTGCTCAGACTGGGGGACCCAGCACAGGCAGAGGACAGCCTCACTTCACAGAGACCCCAGGCTTGCCCTGCACAGCCTCCTCACCTCTCTGGCTGGTTCCCCCCAGGAAAGCCAAAGCCAAAAACATCCGTGTGTGTTGGTGATTCCTCAGATCTTCACCTTGGCCGCCCTCCCTGGGCTCTGCTGCCATCCAGGCGCCCGTCCCAGCCTCCTGCTCCCATACCCGCTCGCTCTGTAATCCAGCCTGTGGCTGGAGAAACCCAGAGGCTGACGGGTGGTGGCAGTCCAGGGACCCTGTCACAGGGATGCTCATGTGCCCACACAAGGCAGCCATGGGACTGTCTCCCAGCACCCCACAGGCGACCCCCATGGGATGCCCCCCAGGAGCTGGGAAAGGGCCATGCCCAGAGTTAAGGTGGGTAACCCCACACAGGCAGCATGTCACTAGGGAGACTCAGCTGGGCCGACCCCAAGATGCTTTCAGATCCCTCCCCAGCCTCACAGAGCATGGGGAGACAGAATTGCAGAATCGCAGACTGGTAGGGGTTGGGAGTGATCGCTAGAGATCTTCTAGTCCAACCTCCCTGCCAAAGCAGATTCACCCAGATCGGGTCGTACAGGATCATGTTCAGGTGGGTTTTGGAGGTCTCCAGACAAGGAGACTCCACAACCTCTCTGGGCAGCCTGTTCCAGTGCTCCATCGCCCTCAAAGTTTTTCCTCATGTTCAGGTGGAACTTCCCGAGTTCCAGTTTGTGCCTGTTGCCAATTGTCCTGTCACTGGGCACGACTGAAAAGAAAAAAAACCACACTTTAGATATTTATAAAAAATTTTATGATCCCTTCTCAGTCTTCTCCAGGCTAAACAGCTTTAGGTCTCTCAGCCTTTCCTCATAAGAGATGCTCCAGTCCCCTAATCATCTTCATAGCCCTCTAGTTCCTTGTCTCTCATGAACTGGGAAGCCCAGAACTGAACACACTACTCCAAATGTGGTCTCACCAGGACAGCGTAGAGGGGGAGGGTAACCTTCCTCAACCTGCTAGCCACACTCTTCTTAATGCACTGGGAGACACCCTGTTGTGCCCCATGACTAGCATCATCTGGGAGCACAGCCACCCCCAGCCTCCCAGGTGGAGTCAGAAAGCCATGAGAAACAGCAGGGTGGCCGGCAGCAGTGGTGTGCCACCACAAGTGGAGGCCAGGTGCCCTCTCATGGCTTGAGCAAGCCCACATCCACAGGGTTGAACTTCAGCTTGTACTGGGGTCTCCTTGACCACTTCCCAGCACTGCCTCAGGCTTCTCATGCCATGGCTCTGGGAATAAATGCTGACCAGCCCCAGACCCCCATATAGGGCAACTAATGAATCCTCTCTACCAAGCACTGGCATTAATTGCTGCCAAAGGGCACCCACCAGTATATGACTTGATTTCAAAGCTGCATACTAAATTAGCCCAAGTTATAGGCCACATGGGAACATGCAAACTCCCCCCAGTGACTTTGAATTTGTTCATGATGGAGCAAGCTGGTGAGGCACCTGGACAGCAGAGCAGAGGCTCCACAGATCCAAGCTAGAATTAGAGATGTTATAAATGACATCATTCATCACGTCAATGAGCTCATGTAAATATAATCGATTCTTTTGCAAGTTTTTCAGTGTATGAGAGAAGATAATCACTGGATTTGTATTTCCTGCTAAATTAAAACCTACCCTTTGCATCCTCCACATGTGCTTTTTGTCCTCAGGCTTTCTTAAAGCCCTTTGGAGCAAAACTTGAGCATTCTGGACTTGCAGGAAAGTGCTTTTGCAGAAGGGAAGCCCTCCTTCTCCCCGTGCCCGGGGCTGCCATTTAGAGTATCCAGGGAATAAAACATTGCCAAAACCTGGATCCAGAAAATACAACAAAACGTGATTTCGGCCAAAAGTGAAGTGTTTTAGCAATCGTGATATGCAACAGTCAAGTGTTGACTTGCCCAGGACTGAGTTCCCCAGCAGTTTGCTGCTGCAGCGTGTGACCCCACAGAAGAGGGTTTAGTTTCAGACCAGCCCACCCCTCCCATGTTGTCCTCATGTCCTGGTGTCTCTCATGATGCCCTGAAAGCACCATGAGGAGAAGAGCTGGGCTGGGGACACGATGCCACCCAAATACAAACTTTTAATTTGTCTTGCTGTATTACCTAGCTAATCTCTTTTGGCTTCCTCTGCAAGCGGTGAAGAGATGGAGAGACTCCACCAGAGGGTGACATCTGCCCTGAATCATCTCCTGAGGGTGTCTGACCCGCCTCCACCCTCTGCGGCACGCGGTTGGGTTGCCACGTTCAGCTCTCAGAGAATTAAACTGCAGCTCACATCTGCAACACAGCACAGGGATACTGAAAAGAACAGCTGAAACCATTTTCTGTTCGATTTAAGCTAACCCCTAAGTATTTTCCTTTCAGTTTTTCCTGCTGGAAAAGAGAAAACAAGAAAAAAAAATTACTTTTTTTCCAAAACATCCACCAGGAACAGAAGCAGCTCAGCTGCTTCTAAGGCATCCTTAGTTCTAAGTAGTAGACCCAAGTGCAAATCTGCACCACCGCAGAGATCCAGAACCTCAGTGCTGTGTCCCTGGGAGTACCAGCAGTGCTCCAGGGCACGTTGTGGGAATGTGCTCCATGCTGAGCATCTACACCTGCTCACAGCTGGAATGGTGATGGAGAAAGAGTGAGGCTTTGAATAAGGTACTGAGAGAAATAAAGAACGGTACCAGGTTCCCAGGTACATCCTACTCCACAAAAACCTCCATCTGACTGGACTTGGGGGGATGGTCTGCAGCATTACAGGATTTGAGGATGGGCAAAACTATCATCCACCGCTGCAACCCAAGTACCTGTTCCCTAGTCCTTGATGACACGTAGCACCTGAGTTGTCACCCGTTCTCCTTAACTGTCTGCTGGTGGGAGCCTCAGAGATCATTTGCATCTCTCTGACACCAAGACGCTGTTACCATTCAAACCTCTTCTGCAGCCACTGGGCTCCATGGTCTCACAGATTCTTAAGAAGGCAGCCCCTTTGCTCCACCCCACATAACTCATCTCGGTTTTGCAGGGTGCAGTGACTTTTTTCCATCACAGGCTGTCCCCTGCAGGGCAGGGGTGTACAGTTATATCCTGCAGGTACCTGAGGGTGAAGGGTGCACTCAGCCACCCCACAAACACATGTTTTCTGTGAACTCAAAAAATTGTAGGCCAAGTTCTTTGGGGGATGAGATCACTCCACGCAGGTCAGGCCAACTCATAGGGTTCACAGCACACACAGTGGTTAATACAATCTGTTGCAGCAGGACCACACGTCAATCACCACCACCCCCCACAAGTGGCTGCAAGCACTGGGGGTTGTTTCCAGCAGCACTCAGGAGGCATCAGCTGATGGTATCATTCCTGTCTGTGTGGAAGGACTTAGTGACCAAAGAGACTTCCGAGGGGCTGTAGGAAAGACTATCCTGTCTGTACAATCATCTGGGTGATCCACATCAATGGACACCTCAGAGGTCTCCTTGAGTGGGACAAGCACCATTAGCAACCAGCCCCAACTAAGCTTCATTGGCCCCAGCTTTAAGCATCCCACTGAGGTACCCAGGTGAAAGCCTAGTGAGCTAATTATACTGAATGGAGAGAAGAAATTTTAAATGCCCATGCTTAGGTGGCATAAATCCAGATAGTGATGTCTACCTAAGACTATTGTATCACCCTTTGAAGCTTTTCCACTCATCTCAGCAGCTTGCTGGTGTCAGGACCAAGCAGAAAACACTTGTCAGGCATTACTGCTCACTCTTTAGCTCCTGGCCACTTGGTTTCACAGAATCACAGAATCATAGAATGTTTTGGGTCAGAAGGGGCCATTAAAGATCACCTAGTCCAATTCCCCTGTAGTGAGCAGGGACATCTTCAACTATCCAGGTTGCTCAGAGCCCTGTCCAACCTGACCTTGAACGTTTCCAGGGATGGGTCTTCTACCACCTCTCTGGGCAACCTGTTCCAGTGTTTCACCACCCTGATCATAAAAAAAAATTCTTCTTTAAATCTAGTCTGAAACATCCCATCCATCTGCTGCTCTTCTCCCACCAGTGAGGAGCTCCCATGGTTCCTTCCCTGCCCATAGCATCATCCTGTATGCCTGCTGCAGCTCCTGCCTTTGGTCCATAACTGTCTTCTACTAGAAGACACCAGGAGGTTCAGAAAAATCTGCAATATCACTGCAGTAAACACACAGTGACATCTGATACCAGTGTCCATTCTCCACCATGTTAAATCAGTTTAAAACATCAAGTTACTAATTAAGATGATACTGTGAAGGAATTTGAAGCCACTGCTTCAGCTTTGCAGGCAACTTTGCTGCTGGCTTAGTGGAAAATGGCTTCCACCTCTGAGGAAAATGGTCACAATTTCAGTATTTTTTTGAAAGGAAACAGTTTTTTTCAACTTTGCAAATAGGGGAAAATGAGACATAAGCAAAGATGGGCCATGGCTGCCAGGACGCTCCTCTGAGATGGCAATTGGTACATCCACATGCCAGGCCTGGCTTTAGGCACGAGTGGGCGCTGAATGTCCACATCCAAACCTCTAATACAGGCCTTGGGCTGCTCTTGGACAACTCTGGTTCTTGTTCCAGCCTGGACCTGAAAAATTTTTTCCACTAAAAATGGCCATGTAATGAACCTTGTTTGATAAATCACCGCATTCTGACAGGATGCATTTCCTTGGAGATTTTCCAGCCAACTGTAACACTAACACTGCTGGGAAGTCTGTAGGCCTTTCTGCTTGGCTGGAAACACCAGTTCTGTGGAAATCAATGGCAGCTGTTACTCAGCGTGAGCTCCATTCCCAAATCAAAGTAAGCTCAACAGCCTGGGACCCTCTGCAGACAGGAGAACTTGTTCCATGCCAAACCCGCAGGATCACAACCTCACTAACACACACAGCCCAGACACACCTCACACTCCTTACTCCCAGGCAATCCTTCTTGGCCAAACAAGTTACACTGGTGTTTATTTTCCACTCTCTTTTCCATTTTCTGGCACTGACTATGCTGGAGAGATAACCTGTGAACAAGCATGGCTCGGTTCCCTGCCAAACTGTAGCGGCTCCTTGGCCAAAGGGAGGTATGAAGCTGGTGTCGGAACTCCATGCAAAGGTGAGCAGTTCCAAAATGTGCAATAGCAGCAGATGTGTGATCCAGTGGACTTGATCCAGGGCTGTGACCAAGGAGTCATACTCCTGGGGTTGCTGAGTACCCCTGCCATTATTGGTGCTTTGCCCCAGGGTGAATGTAGCAGAGACAAGGGTCACCTTAGGGTGAGCAGAGACCCTTGTGTCGAAGTGTTGGGTGATCTGGTAGGGGCAGGGACATCTTTCACAATATTGGGTTTCTTATTGCCCTGTCCAACCTGACCTCAACCACTTCCAATGATGGGGCATCCACAGTATCTCTGGACAACCTGTGCCAGTATCTCACCAGTTTCTGCAGACCTGAGAGGAATGCAGACTCCACTGGAGGGGTTCATCTGCCCAAAGAGATGTGCCTGAAAAACACTGGTGCCAACATCTGGTTTACCCATCCTGGGATCTCTATAGTGTCAGTGGCGAAAATAGCCACTTCTAGGGAGTGCTTGTCCTCCTTCTAAAGAAGTTGTGATAAAACTAGCCAAAGCAATGTCATCACACAAGAGGGAGCTTCTCCCTGTCAGCTGAGAATCATCCTACTGGGATGTGACTTTTCTGCATCACAACTGGTCATTGTGCTGCACCCCAGGTGCATCTCACTGCACCTCACAAGAATAAAACATCCCTTGCCCGGCTCTATTTTGGCACATAGAGCTAAATGCGCTCCCTGCAACCTCTCAGCGTTTACCTCCACACTCTGCAGCTGAATGAACTGACTCTTTTAAATCGCTTTGAGACAGGAAAGGTGTTTTGAAAGCACAAAAGGGCCATTAATATCAGATGTCAAGCCATAACAAAGAACAACTGTGCTGCTGGTGCTTTCTTGATTAGTCAAGGCATGCCAGGTTGCATTATCTTGTTTGGAACTGTGACAGAAATGTGATACCAGCTCTTCTGTGGAAAAGTAACTTTTATTTTGTTGAAGCCATATGTTTCCAAAGATAGAGTAAAGCTCAGAAGTCATAAATCATGCCCAGATAAGAATAATCTCAAACAATAGCCAGTTTGTAGCAGGATGTTACTTGTTCTGTGATAATTGCTCAGCGTTCGAGGCAGATTTCTCATCACCTGCTCAGACACGCAGCACAGAAGAAAAATGTCTCGTGCCAGGTGAGGTTCTTAGCATTTGAAATCAGAGCATGTTAAGACAATTTGCATAATACTGTTCCACATCTGCCCAAATCCTACCGTGCTGCAGCCCTTTAGATTTCAAGGACTGTCCACTTGCACTCAGAAAATGTGGTTGCAGCATGGAGACACGCTGGCCTGACCCAAGCTAGGTTGTGTAGTGATGGAGACGTGGCAACGCGGACTTCCCAGGGTGCCTCAGCTTTGTTGTCTCTCAGCACATGAGCTCCCACATCGCTGCGACTGGAGGGGTGCACTGGAGATGCTGGCAGAGTTGAGTTAAGGTGTGGGGAAGCTGCTCTGGGTGCAGGACCCCTAAGAAGTGCTTTGCTGGCCACTGTGCAGTGCCACACAGCTAAAGTGGGTCAGAGATAAGGTCCTGCAGAATGCACAAGACAGGCAGCTGCAGGGGGCAGCTACCTCCTCTCCAGTGCTTGGGCTGCACTTGAGAGCTGCTGCCATCACTCATGCATTCAGAGGCTGCTGGGGGCCTTGGGTCCCCTAGGCTGGTGCCCCTGTCACCCCACTCTGACATCTCCTGTGACCAGAGCTGGCTGCTTTCCTGCCTTGATGGCTGCCACGTAGCCTGAGAAGAGTGCTGGAGCTGGGATGGGGTATCATGAAGGAATGGGAAACCAGCTCTACATTTGGCTCTGCAGCAGGGTACGCACGTTTGAGAAGGCAGAGATGTAAAGTTTGGTTTGGAGAGGGTGTGCAGACTGCTGTCTGACTGCTGGGAGCAGCAACCTGGACCTTGCCCCTTGCACCTGAAATCCCCAAACCAACAGCTCCAAGGTGAAGGAGGGACTTGTAAAACACCGTTGACTTCACTCAACTACACCCAAATTGGCACACAAAAGCTGCCTTTCCTTTTGAACAGAGCCAGCATTGCTTGTGGGCAGCCTCTCTTTCTCCACAAACCAGCCATGGCCTGCAAGGGGTGAGACAAGTAGTTATCCTCTCTTCACACTAATCCCACCACCGCCCCACTTCATCCCCATCACTGGCACCCCCAACAAGGCCATTAGCACCATTGTCAAACAGGGCACCACCTGGTCAGGCTGTGCTGGTCTGGGATGTCCAGGCACAGCTGGTTGTGTTGAACACAGCCCCTGAGCTATGGAAATAACCTTCTGTCATCGCCATGAACCAGCCAAATTTCCTTTACCCTCTGAATCCATCCCCTTCCAGCTCAGCCTTGCTGCAGGCAGCATGAGGCAGAGAGACAAAGCTGCTGTGTTGAGTAATAGGGCTTTCTACAGCCCAGGATTGGCCATCACCAACACAGCACTGCTGAGTCCCCTGTAGGGATAGCAGCATCAGCTTGCACGCCGCTGGGACTCCTTATGAGATGCTATGGCAGGTCAGGGGTTCACAACCAACCTTGTGCTGGAGGGAGGGAGGGACAGAGGTGGAGGTGAAGGGAAGAAACCATCTATGCAGGACTCCCTAATACCTCTTGGAGTTCAGTCAGAGCAAATGCTGCTGAGACCGAGAGCCTCCCTCTTGCAGGCAACTGCACCAAGAGATCCAAAGCCCCTCGGTGAGCCAGCTCCTGGGAAGGGCAGCATCCCTGTGCCCAACTCCAGCAGCAGTGGGTGTCCCTGTGCACCTTGTCCAGCTGCAAACACCTGCAAAGCCCCCACACATGCCCTGGCTCTGATGTCCCAGATGTGGAGGTTCTTTGCTCATGCCAATGGGGAGAAGTGCTGAAGAGAGAGCAGAAAGGATAAGCAGCGCAGAAGAGGGTTTGGGTCCCTTCCAATATAAACGTGTCTGTACATGGGCTCACCAAGTGGGCATTTACACTGAAAATGAATACTGCACCCCAGATATCCCTACTGCCTCTCCTCCCACCTGACAGCCCATAGTCCCCATGGGAGAGAGTGGCAAGGAAACCACTTTTTCCCTCCTCAAGGTTACCAAAACCAGCTAAGGAGGGAACCGCCTAGCAAACAAATGCCCAGCAAATGGTATTAGGGCTCAGGTTGAGCTTGGCCATCCTGGTTCCTGCAGCTGCGACAGCCACGCGGACCTCTCTTTCTCTTGCAGGTGGCAGAGGCCTCTTCCCTGAGTGCTGCCAGGACCTCCAAGTGCAAGCACCTCACCTCGCCTTCCCTCTGCCTTTTCTCTCCCAATTGCAGGACTACCTCCCTTCATGTCCCCCAGGCCATCTTCGCTCCCAGCACAGCACTGAGGGGACCCACATGCCCTGCCTGGGGCTGGGTCCTGACTTGGTCCTACTCTACCTCTAGTTAGGGACTATGAAAACACCAAACCACCCTGTGTGAAAGCAGCAAAATCTTCCCCCTTCCCCCCCGCAAAGCTCCCCATGCATCTCCTCTCCTGTGTCCCTTTTCTATAAGGATGCCCCTGGTGCCAACCCAGACTGGTGGGAAGGTCAGAGGTACATTTCTTTTGTCTAGAGGGAAACCCAGAGGAATCATTTTTTTCCCAGCAAGGTGTGCTTTCATTTCAAAACAAGCCTCAGAAAGATGGCTGTGGTGTTACCCATCATGAGCCTGGGCATCATCTCATGGAGACCTCAGGCACATAAATACCACTGTGTGCCTGGGGAGGTGTCAGCTCCCAAGGGAGGCAGGGCAGGCTGGCAGCTGTTTCAAAACCAAAGAGGTCTACTGGGCTTCAGAGTAGACACAAGGGCTTCAGGGCTGAGACATTTAGGGGCTTAGACCTTCAGGGAATGCCATGTCTTGAAGCATCAAGGCTTAGGCCTTCAGTGGTTACCAGAAAGCAAGGAAGGGTTGGGGAAAGATGACCTTAGTATGGCTAAGGGAAATTAATTCTTTTTCCCCCACCATGTGAAAGAACAGGCAGCAGGTCTTTCCTCACAGAAAGATCCATATGATTTCAGCTGTCTGGAAAGACCTGAGGACTATGAGATACACCCAGTCACATCCCCTCCACCAGTGGGACCCTAGTGCAATGAGCAGTGCAACAAACAGCAAGACCTTGCTCCCATCCCACACCACTTGCCGCTATTTCCAGCTCCAAATCTTTGCATCCTCATCTCCTTCTCCTTTCTCCAGGTCCTAGAATACTCTGCATAACTGAGATCCTCCCCTGACCATCACCTCCCTCCTGGCAGAGATGGGATTCTGCAGAGCTCACTGCCTGTGTGAGGGTCTCAAGTGTTATCATAGCCAGAAAGAAATAACCTCGTACCACATTTAGCGCCTATCTCTCAGAGGAAGCATCTTGACATCTGCAAATCACAGAAACTTTGTGGCCTGCACCGATAAAACCTGAACACTTTACAACACAGAACTTGAGTTACAATGGTGGTGGCCCCCTGGTGATGTTACCTCAGCCCTCCCTGTTACTCCCCAGTCGGTTCATCATTGTTAATGTCGCTACAATAAATACCAGAACAAAATTGACAGCGCTTGGCCACGTATCGTAAAGCATTGCCCAAGTTCTCCTTCAATCCGTGTCTTTGCAGTCTTGGTTTCCTTCCCTATCTGTCATCAGAGGAGCCTTTAGGGACAAACCGTTTGACTATGTGACCAGCCAGGTAATAAAAGCCATGGAGAACTGCGGCTGTGGCATCAATGACCAGTGAGAAGGTGCCTCCAATCCCAACGGCCATGTCTTTGAGGACAGAGGGAATGGCACAGATGGAGTGGTAAGGGAAAGACGCGAGGTGAAGGACAAACCCCACGGGGATGCGCAGGATCCTGTAGGTGAGGGACGCCACGTCTTGAACAATTTGCAGGAAGCCCAGGAAGATGTTGACAATGACCCTCCCCACATCATAGGGGATGCTGATGAGCACCATGCTGATGGCTTTAAGGTAGGACACCACCCCATTCCACAGGCTATAGACTCCATCCAGAAGAGTACCAGCAACTCGCTTGATAACAAGCCACAGAAAATAAAACACAAATTTCACCAGCTCCACAAACAAGTAGATGAGGAGTTCCAGAAGTTTGATGAAAGGGGTAGCAATGATGCCAGCCACTTTTCTCACCAAGCCACTGTCTTTGGCCTCCTCATTGTCATCTGTTCCTACTTGCTCTCCAGAGCGGATCTGACTGACAACTTGCAGTATCGCTTCTGTTTTCTCCTTGCTTTGGTGGTCTTCCCCACAGTTGCCCTTGAACAAGTGAACTCCTCCTAGAAGCTGCTTCTCCAGCTGTCCCACTGTGAGGTCTGCCAAGCTGTTTTCATCATTTATTTTTTTCACCAGTCCCAGGGACCACCCCTGCGGAGCATCACAGCAAGCTGCCAGCCACAGGGTCTCTGGCACTGACACCTTGCCTTTAACTTGTACGCCAGAAGGAATAGCTCCTGCAAGGAGATACAGATGATCCTTCTTGGAACAGTGAGGGACCAGAGCTTGCTCCACTACCCTTCTGATGTCTCTGTGCCAGCTTTTGCTCAGAGATGGGCTCAGAGGGACGGCGTTCGTGAGCGTGTAAGTGGCCATCTGGAAATCCTCCTCATTGAGCAAGCTGGGATTGAGAAGTCCTCTCTCATAACCAGAGCCCACATAGTCTGCGGTCAGGGCTTGATTTGCACCAAGGTTGGCCACAGTGCCGATGATATCGGCTTCAGGCACCATCTCATGCAGGTCATTTTCTGGATCATCTATCTGAAATAGGAGAGAGAAGAGTTACTAGATTTAATTTGCCTTCCTAGAAAGCAACGTGTAAAATGGGCCTTGAAGTGTACTTTCCATTATGACTACTACTACATGCTGTGCCTTGGACCACATCCTGAGCTCACTCCTCACTTTCCTTGCAGAGCTTCAGAGGAGCGTATGCACTACTTAGCTGCCCTGCCAAACATTGATTTAGGCTTCAAGGGATGGTTGCAGCTCTCCAGTCTGGTCCACAGCACAACACAGCCTCCAGAATCTCAGCATTCATCTTGTGTCAATCTGTTCACTTCTGGTTTTCTTTACAGAAGATATTTTTAAGACCAATAGATGGGTTGATTTAGGGTCATGTTCTCCCCCTTCATAGTTGTGGTACCTCCAGTTCATTTAATCATCTACTGTGGCACCTTAATTCAGCCATGAAGAAAAAAAACCCGTGCCTAGAGAATTCATTTCCTTCTCACACTTGATTGCATAAGAAGCCAGGCACCATGGCACGTGACCTGAACTTCCCTGCCTTGAACGCAGACATGGCAGTGAGCTCCTAGGGCTCTCTCAGGGCTTGTCATTAGCAGTCTGAACCTCATGTCATTAACAGGCTGAACCTCATCTTTAATGATAGCACCCCTGCCGGCACAACATGGGCGAGGACACTGTCACCACAGGTCCTTGATGGAATCTGTGCTACCTGCTTGTGTCTGCCATTCCTGTGCCACAGAGCCAGAGGCATCAGTTGATGCAGTGGGAATTCATCCTGGAGTCATGCAGAGAGCCACAGACAGGGAGGTAGCAAGCAGTGGGGGAAGGAGCACCAAATGCCACAGCATGCTCAGGTCTTTCTCAGGTGGCTGCAGCTCTGTCTGCTCCTTAGTTACGCTTATTGACAGTGCCTGCAGCCACTCTGGGGGTGTGCCAGGTTGTTGTTTTCTTCCCCAGATTAGAAGGTGAGCATGTTGGTCACTGTCTCCGGTCGTCTGTTTCAGAGACTGTGGCACTCAGCTCCCAGCACTGCAATGGCCCAATTAAACCTGCTGTCTTTGTTCCTGGCCTATAGACTCTTTACTGAACTCTATAATACATACTTCGGAGACATCTACGGCAGACAGCTCATAGTCTACCTTGAATCACTCCCCAGTCAACCTTTCTCGTCCCTCAGCCATCCTGGAATGCATTTGGACAGATGTCCAACTAAGTCCTTGCAACCTGACCCAGACTTTGCATCCTCTTAGTGCCACATCACCTCCTCACAGCTCTGCGCCAGCTTGTGCGAGAGGGAGGGTGACAGGGTCAGTGCCAGCAACTGTCAGCAGCTATCCATCATCCTCACTGTAGGACTGAGCTCTGGACAGGCCCCTGCGGTCCAGGCTCAGGGCTCCTTCTGCACCAAAGCTGGATGGTCACAGTGCCAACGCTGGCCATTGCAGAGGGCTGCATTCCACCCACCTCCTGCTAAGGAGATTTCTTGCACTTTGTGTTGAATCATCAGATGCTTACTGCTTCTGGACTGGAAGGTTCACAGCAATTCCTACATGATGATGTGCAAGTCATAGCTTTTTCTAAGTACACCACTTTAAAAAGACTTATCCTGCGCTTCTTCTGCCTTATTCTGCTCCTCTTGCTCAGACACCCCAAACTCACAGGCTGCAGCCGGCTGCTGGGGTCAGACATTCCACATCCCACAAAACCACTGTCCTTTCTTGCTCCTCCCCCAACTCATTCTCCCTATTCTGATGAGATGACTGTGTTGTGCCTTGGGACAAGGGACACCCTCGGTGTGTTTAATCTCCCAGTGCAGGTGAGGGGGGAGCAGACACAGCTCTGAGGCTGTGCCTGGGAACTGCCTGCCACACCATGGCCCTTTTGAGCCTGACGCCCTTGCAGAGACGCTTATCCCTTCTCGCTCCCACAGCAGTGCCTCAGCCCCTTTCCTGCTCCAGGACCCTACATCCTTCTCAACAAATGAAGGGAAATGGAGGTGCTGTACCACAAGGACATGTAGACCTCAGATGGGTCAGCTCTGCCTCCTGGCAGAGATTCCCAGCCTACATGAAATAAATGGTATAAAAGTAATTTTCTCTCCTAATAAGCTGATGCATGCAAACTTTGAGGTGCCTATTCAGAAAATATGTCTCGGGTTACCTGTTCAACTGCAACAACTTTTGCACATACCATCGGGACTGGTTAGGTGTCATTAAAAATGAACACAGTAACAATGTGGCCGTGTGCTGTTCATGCGTAAGGCTCTGACATCACCGAGTTATGCTTATAATAACTCATATTATGGTTTGTAATAACTCTTGTGTAACCGAGATTTTCATGCCTCCTCCAGCTCAGCCCCAGAGGCAAGCTGTCTCCAGCACGGCATCTAATCTGCATTGCAAGCTACCTCTCCTCACTGCTTCAAAAAGCTTTTGGTTTGTGTTACCCCCAAAGCACATCCGTATTCACGAAGTCAGCCGTGAAGCCACTTGTCCAAATAACCTGGAATAGCTAAGGGCAAGGCCCAAGCAGACAGGTAAACATCTCATTCATCAGATGGGGACTTAAAAATAAACTGTGCATCTGAACACCTGTACAGATGTGAGCACCTAACAATATTGCTATGTTTCATAAAGTGGGGGTTGCGGTTCCCAAAAGGGACAGAGGCAGAGGGGGGTTAAAAGCGTGGCAACACAGCTATTAGGGCAGGCAGCTTCCATCAGGATTGGTCATTTAGCAGTGCAGGACACTGTTACCTCCCACCTTCCAGACCCTAGTACCACAGTACTCCCTGTCTCCTCAGGCATGCTTACACCTCTGACTGCAGTGCAAGTATTTCTCTACCCTTTGTACAGGTCCCAGGGAGGAGGCACAGTGCAATTTATGCCAAGGCTTCTGTTGTAGGATGTTCACGAGTGGCTCTAGAAGTACCTGTTTCTCGTGAGTGTCCATCAAGGCAGATGTCAAGGGTAGCTCAGAGGTAGCTATAGCTGAATTATGCAAACCCTACCTTGGCCATCTGGCTTCTGGTAGTCATCAACCAAATGAAAACACAAGGTGATTCATCCAGCCCCTCATGCGTTAGGACAGAAAAAGCAACTCGAGAGTTTCCCTCTAAGCTCTCAAAAGAGTCGAAAACACAGGTTTTCAGACAATGAAAATGATATGAGGTGAAAGCCACCTAAGTGACTTGCCCTCAACCCCTAGGAAATCCGTGGCAGAGCAGGTTTGCAGACCTGAGCCTGGGGGAGCCGGATCAGTACCCTGCTCATCAGCCTACCCTGCCAGCTCTCTAATTTTTCACTAATTGCTGAATTAATTCGCTGTTTCCAGCTGCCAATCGGCAGTGGGTGGCACTGACATTCCTCATTCTTCTCACCCAATTACTGCCTCTGTGCTACAGGCAGACATTCCTGAGGAGGAAGGCATGGGAATGAGATGGTCCCCTCACCACTTACATCTCTGCCCCAGAAAAAGAGCATGTGACAACCCTGAGGTCAGAGAGCATTTTTATAATGATTTCTTTCTGCTTTCTCTGTCTCTTCATCTCCATGTGCATGTACATAGGTGTATGCACCTGCCATGGTGCAGCTGAGCCTGCTCATACCCAGCTATCCCTGTCCTGGCGAGGAAATTACCCAGAAAATGGGCAATATAAACTCATGGGGTTATGCTGCAGAGCAGGTGTTGCTAAAGGGTTCCCTTCAGCAGCCATGTGACCTTTCCTACCCATCTCAACTAGCCTTGATAAGAGCACACAGAATGGATGTGCAATCTCTTCTCCACTTTCTCCTCCAAGACATGAGTGCTTATTTCTTGAGTTATAGGTATTTTCTGTAGTCCTGATAACTATTCCCTACAGGTTCTTCTGACAAGTTTTTTTCTAGGGCTTTATTGTCCCACACTGAGGTTCATCCAGTGAACTGCAGAGCTGCTACCTCCCATCTCTGCAACACCTGCATTTCAGCAATGTGTGAAGGGGACCCATTGCTGAAATGGGGATTGGCAGGTGGAAGCTAAGAACAGACCCACAGGAACCCATAGGCATGCTCTGGAGAAGCCAGAGCAACTAGAAGTAGTGTCTGGTCAATTATTTCTGGTGCTGCAGTAGGTCTTGGTGTCAGGAGACACAAGGTTTTGGCCTCTGGAGTGCTGGCAGGCACAATGACAAGGTAAGGGGTGAAGAGGGATGGAGCAGGGAGGGCAGGGGAGCCAGCTGGAGGGAAGTGCTGGAGAATGAGAGCTGCTGTGGAAGGGCTGCCTGCTGTTCCATGGCAGGAATGACTTTCAAGCCTGCCTGGGCAGGTCTGGTGAGTCAGACCATAGGAAGCAGAAGGACATAAGGTGGCTAGAGGTGACGAAGAGTGTCAGTGGCCAAGACAAATGGGAAGGATCTCATCTCTGCTGCTTTGCCTCGCTGTCTTCATGGCACTGACCAAGATCCTTCCTCACCTAGGTACACTTTGTGCTTTAAAAATTTGTCACCCTTCCTTAAATGTCCATAATGTCAGTCTGCAAAAAGGCTTCCCTCTGTTTTAAAAGGGCAAGTAGACACATCTCACAGCCATCTGTCAAGTGGAAGGAGAGCAGATCAAAAGGCCCTTGGGAACTCCTGTAACTCAAAACCAAGCCCAGAAAGCAGGGAGACAGTCCAAGGTGAAGACAGGAATGTAGGATCTCCTGTCTTCACTGCCTGTGACCTCACGGCCTTAGTATCTCAGCACTCCACATGAGGAAAATGAGAACAGCAGCTATTCTCCTGGGACAGGGGGGAGCTTTGATCCTGGCTATGTCCAGCACCCAAGGGACCCACTCCCAACATGCTGCTCTGATACTGCTGCCATGCCTGCCCTGACGAAGCACCCTTGCATGCTGCCAATCCTTCCTGAGCTCAATCATTGGGAGTAGCATGACATTTGCTATAATATTCCCCATTATCCCTGCTGAAAAGCCTGAAACATGGCAAAAAAAAAATAGAGAGGTAAAGTGTACATAGTCTCTTTGGGCACCAACAGGTTTTTAAGGGTTTGCTTTGAATTTAACAGCTTGAAGGGCTTGCTTAAACATGCCAAGTCAGCAGAGACAAAAATCACTGAAGCTCTGGGGAATTCCTTTTGTCCTGCACAGTCCTGACCTGACTGAAGTCTGCCCGCTCCAGGACACGGCAACTCCCTTCCCTCCCAGAGTCTGCAACACAAGGACACGCCAAAAAGCTGCAGAGTCGACTTGGTTGAACCACAAATGGATGTTTTCTCCCTGCGCAGCGACGCTGAAGCGCTCGTATCAACACCGCGATCATCACGCTGGCAACAGAACAAACTTCAGCTCGACACCGCGACCCACCGGCAAGCGCTGCCCGCCCACGAGAGCCGGCCTGGCGAGACAGGCGCTGGTATCAGGCTGCTGTCAAAAGATGCCTTTCCTCTCCCCTCCCAGCTTTCATTAAAAGGCCCCCTTGGGACGAGGAGCTATTTGTTTGCCGAGTGGCGAGCACACAAAAAATAAGTTCTGCTTGTCTTAATTTAATGTCAAAAGAAGTTCCACGAGCAGAGCTCCTGCCTCCTTTGCAAAATCCTATCCCCAGCTGCACCCCAGAGGAAATGTTCTCCAGAGGAAATGTTCTCCAGGCGCAGTTGCTTTACAGAGAAGGAAAAGCTGACTTACCTGCGGCTCGACCAGCCAGGTCTCCTCCTCGTTTTGGGCTGGCTTCGTATACTTAAAAGCCGAATAGAGAGGAATTTTGTCCTTAGTACTGTAGAGGGTTGCAAAGCGTGGCTCCTTGTTGTACTGCTGACAGATTTTCACGTGGAACGGCTCCGCAAATCCTTCGGGTGGGACTCGTCCAGGGAAGAACACGTTACACTCGGCAAAACCGCGCTCATCCTCCCCGACAACTCTGCCCTGGGAAAAGCCCGGGAAAACCGAGACGCAAAGCAAAAATACAACTGACGTCTTCATGGTCCGCTCCCTGGAGCTGAGGGAAGCCCCGTCTGCCTCCGCTGGGTACGGCAAAGGGAACTGCGCCCTGAGTCCATGCAGCAGCGCAGCCAGAGAGCGTCTGGAATGCGGGTGTAGCGTGCGAGGGAAACGAAACGCGAAACCGCAGCCGATCCCTTCGGGGAGCCAGCGCGTTCCAGGAGGCAGCGCCTTGTGAAACCCGACGTGTGCCAGGCTGCGCTGACACACGCTGCGGACCGCAGCTGCCTGCGGGAGGGACCGCCGAGCAACCTGAAATCAGCAGCGAGGGGGAGGAGGGAAGCCAATGGCAGCGGCGGGGCTGGAGCGGAGCGGCACCGGCTGCCCGGGCTGGGGCCGAGGGCCGGCGGGGTGTGGTGTGCTGCATTGCAGCACAGTCCCCGGCAGGAATTCTGGCTGACGCGGACAGAAATCTTCCCGGGGCTGCCAGGGGGAATGCTGCAAAGTCAGATTCAACACCCTGCAGAAGGTGTTGGCTGTGCCCTCTCCAGCTGCGAGCCTGGCAAAGGTAGAGGGGGAGGAAGGGAGAGGGAGAAGAAGAGAGGTGGCAGGATATTGCAACTACTGGGAACCTACTTTTCCCCTTTTTGGGGTGTCTCTCATCATCATCTCTGGCAGGGGGGTTGGACTCGATAATCTTCAGAGTTCCCTTCCAACCCCTAACATTCTGTGATTCTGTGATTATTGCTGCCAACAACGTGCTGCTAAGGTGCCTGGGAAAGGCATTATCCTCCTGTCTCTCCTGGAGCTGTACGGGGCATCCAAAACGCTCCAGCATCACCTCACCTTGGCAGACCTTCCCTCAGAAAATATTAACAAGAAGCAGAAAGATGAAGACCATCAGATCACATACCCCACATCAACACCAAACAGAGTATTTTGACCAAACCTGTAGAACTAGATAAAAACAAATCAGATCTACCTAAAGAGAATGAAACTTTTCTGAGTTTATGATCAGCAGAGTGACCATCTGCCCAGCGAAGAGCTGCCTATGATACCTCAGCTACTGCTGGATAAAAGGCTATATTCCTTCAGTGACTAGGAAAATGAACGTTTTCAAAATACTGGGATGGAAAGAAGACTACAGAGCAGTCCCGCAGAGTCAAGAAAATGTACATTTTCCCACCCAAGAAGTGGAACACCCAGCTGTGTTGCCAACAAAAACTGGGTACCAAGAAGGCAAAGGTCCCTTTGATAATGGGATTTCCAAGCAAAAAACTTCAAGTGCTACATTACATACATACAGTGCAGTCTACATTTCCTAAGATGAAATGGGACAGTGGGTGGTTAAATTGCCTCTCCAAGGTCAGAGAAGGAGCCTGTAAAAGCGCTAAAAATAGGCTGGACTCTAATAGACACATTCCTCTACTCAAGGATGTCTTCTAGAAGTATTAAGGCAAGGAAATAATTCATCACCACCTTTTGGTGTGGTGTTATCAGCCGGGGGAGAGACAGAGGTGGGCTGGACAGGATGGGAAACAACAGGAAATGTACTAACTGTGCTTGGTTTCAGTCCAGGCAGATGGCTGGTCACCCAGCCCTGACAGAAAGAGTTAGTCATGTTCAGGAAAGATGGTGGATATGAAAGCGCAGACACAGCCTGACCTGAAGACAGCAGCTCCAAAAGACAGGCTTAACATTTCGTCTTCCTGGGTGTAAAAAGGCTCCTGGGAAATCAAAAACTAAAGCCAAACCTTAGCTATTAGGTGTTTTTCTGATCCCAAGCTTGCAATTACCTAGGCAGCAGAAGAAAATATTTTCACAAGCATGGTAAGCCCTGCTCCCCAGGCAAAGCTACACCCAGGAATGCCTTTAAACACCCCACTTCAAGACAGACACGCATCACCCCAGGGTATGCATGGCCCCAATCCAAGAAAAAGGCAGCATCGGATGTCTCAAGATGGGCATAACAGTGACCAGTGTGCTGAGCAGATCCATCACTTCCACCAGGAAACATCCTGCCTCTGTCCTAGACCTATGCATAATGTCCTGCCTCCAAGCAGCACCTCTGTCTCATCAGATGCACTGCCTCAAGATGTCTTCTGACACTCAAGGGTTTCTTATCTACTTTTTGGGAACTCTGAGCAGCTCCTTTCTTTGAGGATGAGAGGCTGGGGTCTGCCTGCCTATTTAGCTCTGTATTTACCAGCAAACAAGTAACCCTTGACTTGGCCTGAACAGCAAGACTCTCATCTCCCATGAAGATCATTGGTATGAAAGCCAGCACAGAGTTCCATTCCTCTACTCCAAATCCCATTTTGTCACCAAGCGAGGCCCCTCTCCAGTTTCTATCTAATCTGGGATAGCTGTTGCAACCCTTGAATGTGGAGCTGTATATTTTTTTCCATTCTTGATACCAGCAATATTACTAAAGAGGCTTAGTGCCATCATCATGGCGTGACACTCATGATGCTGAGAAGATAAAGGCTGCCCTGCCTTGGGAAGATCACTCTCTCAGACAAAGGGGCACGGACAGACAGAGGAGTCAAACACAGTGAGATAGAGTTGGTCAGAGGTTTTGACAACTCATTGCTGCAGTAGCTTATCTGCTATCACACACTTTTATAGACATGACAGGGAGTGATGTCTATACAGATTGATGCCAAAGGGAGTATTAAGATCAGGTCCAAAACAGCCATAAGGCTGTTGATGTGAGCAGAAGGGCTCTGCAAAAAGCACACTGGGTTGGAAGTGAGCTGGTGACAGCAGTGTGGCCTTGGAGGAGCTGGGGCTGCCTCCACCAAACCCACCAAGGGCTGAGAGTGCAACAAACACAGTGATGCCATCAGTGCAGGCAAGCACCTGATGTTTGATGTAATGAAGCAGAGAGAGGCTGGGGAAGATGCAAAGAGACAGGTAATGTGGTCACATAAGAAAAGTGATGTCTTGGTGGCAGGCAGAGGTGTGTGGGTTGACAGGAGAGGCTGCAGGCAATAGACTGCATGGACAGAGTCTGCAAGGCATACCAGAGATAAAGTGTGTTGGAGAAAATAAAGACAGAGAGGCTGGAGAGAGGGAAGGGCAAGAAAAGAGAGTATGATCCAGAAAATAGTGTTGACCAGGAGGAAAAGGAGGATATTGGGCAAAAATTAGAGTTGAGGAGAATCTGCATTTCTTAAAACCTGGGGTACTAAGGAAAGGTTAAGAAGGAAAATGAATAGAAATAGGTGTGAGGAATCCCAGGAAGCAGATTGTGATGGGTCAAGTGAGGAGATGAGAGCAAGATGAGAAAAGCTGTTTCCTTCTGTGATAAGAAAATGAGGAGAAAACATGAGGAAGGAGAGGGGGAAAGGAGAATGAAAGGAGATTTTCATCCATATTCATTGACCTGACACAGATGACCAGTCCACCTCTTCCCAAGGGTCTCAAGCACCAAGACCAATGTTTCAAAGAAAATAATGCCTCCCTGCAAAATAAACCTGAAAAACATGCGAGCATCCAAACCCTTTAGCCATGAAGAAGCCGCCAGGCTTGTTCGCCTGCTTTCCCACACTGTGCCTCCAGTCCTGTCTCTCTGTTCACATGGTTGACACTGGATTTGCTACAAATAGCAAATCTTCCTCCTCGCATGCCTGACCTCTCCAGCCTAGTCTTTCAAAACATTCTTGACTCCAAATATTTTTCCAGGCCAGATCTCCTATCTCCTACCACAATCACTGGGTGGGATCCTGGTACTGTATGTGACTCTCCCATGCTGAAGGAAAGGAAGAAGAAAGTGTCTCCAAGGGCAAGTAGTCCCACTAGAGAGACACCATTTGTTTCAGTGGAGATACCAAAGATAGGGCTTGGAGCACAGCAGTGCCAGCAGACAAGCAATGGCATGTCAGAGAGCACATCTGACTCCTCACTGTCTCATGGGGAAACAGTCTCTTTTTAAAATTAGCTTAAAAACTTGGTCTGGGAAATGAGCCCAGTGCTGAGCTAGGGAGAAAAGCAGCACTGAAAGAAAGAATTTTCCTGTTAAAATGAAGAGATACAAGGGCTGGGGGGAGGGGCGGGCAGGGCAGAAGGACAATAAATTATTTGGGGGAGACATGCTGTTGGGATTTTGATTCCCACCTTAAACCAGGTCTTGATGTCATTCTGCTGCCTACTTGTTAGGTGTTCACACAGATGTCTTCACGTCCTCCCCCCACTGCCCTCTGTGCTGGTGAGGAATGGCCCACTACCGATGGTGCTTCTTTGTGCTCACCTTCTGACACGATGCTCACAAACAAAGGTGGGCTAGTGAGAGGCCACTAACCTCCTTGGATAGCCAGGGATGCTGATCTGGCTCCTCAGCTTCCTCATTTGCCTTTCCTCCTGGCCACACTTGCAGTGTCCAACCACAGCAGTCAGTGGGTGCCTCAAAGTGGTGCCACAGTTGAAATCAGAAGAGAAAAAGATGGGCAGGTTTAAAAGATAAAATCATAGAGGAGTTTGTCTGTGGTGCAGTCAGAGGAAGAGGGTGATGACTGGGAATGGTGATGAACCCAAACATGCTGCTCTCTGGGTGATAACACTGTTAGGAGAGAGACTGGTTCTGAGCTTGTACAAAAAAGTTTTCACGTTGACAGGGACCTTGTAAACCATGAAGTACAAATGCATTGCATAAATACTGAATATAAATAATAAAATCCAGAGGCTACATCTTTTGGCACTTTATCACTTAAGTCTGAAGCTCAAAAGATCTTCGTTAATCTTCAGGCTGCTAGAAGCAAGAACAATGATGTTCTTGCGCTTGACAGCCAAAGTAGAATAGATTTAGATTAACAGGAGAAGGCAACGTTTTTAACGGTGCAAATGATTGACTATAGGAATGAGTTATTTGGAGATACACTGAAAGTCCCAACATATTCAATCTTTAAAGCAAGAGGTGACTTTTTTAATGCAGTAACAACTACAATAAAAGAACCGATGCTTCAAATGAAATGGCCTTTGTTTTACACATTGTCAGTTGCTCAGAGCCACAGCAGCTCTTCAACACCTTAAATCTGTTTTGGACAGGCAATGTACCTACTTGCGTGCTTTTTTTCTAGATATTATTCCTAACTTTTTATTACTTGTTATATTTTTTTTTTTTCAAAAGTGTGGTGTGATCCAGTCAATGCTGAGAACTTACTGTACTAGATGCTGCCTGAAAACAAGGTGTGAGCCAGGTCCTGACGGTCTGCATGGACAAGAGATTGATGAGTGGGAACAAAATTAGAGGCATAGACTCATTAGGCTTGCGTCATCTCAGGAGAGACAATGAGAAAGCCATAATCATTGAGAAAGCTAAACCTGCTGGCAGGATCCAGAAGCTTTAATCAAGAGGTAAGATAGCAGCCGCACCCAGGACTGCTTGTCTCCAGTAACAGCACTGTGTTTTGGAACCAAGGAGTGAGAGGAGGAGTGAGATGTTCTGCGTTAAAGGTTTGGCCAGACCCAATAGATGAAGATGATTTTCCAGCTGCTCCCTGGCTCCAGTGCCCTGCGTGCCACTTGGATCATCAGTGGAGGTGCCCGCATGGAGCCCAGTCATCCCAACAGCCAAAGCAGAGTAGCAGGCCCTGCAAGGGTGTGACTTGCATCTTTCTACCTGGTCAGGAAAAGATGAGATGGCATCCTCCGGATGTGTCACTGTCTCTGCACCGGCTGTAAAGTGAGCCCAGATTGTCCACAGCTGGTCAGACAAACCTTGGGCAGGACCTAATGTACTCCTATCACTGGAGGGATTTAGCCCATGAAAGATCAAGGCTGTGTGAGGGAAGGGCGAGCAGGTCTTTCTCCATGCTCCTTTCAGGCCTTGGCCTTGTTACTGAAATACGTATTGCAACTGTTTCTAGGCAGAAATGTATCATCATATTTTCCACGTATGTTGCTTCTTGGCCAGTACTGCCTGGGGAAAGATTCAGATGTGAAAAACACAGTCACCAGTCCCAGGATCCCATCACTGCCACGAGTACAGGGCACAGCTTCTGCCCTGAGAGTACACAGCATAGCACCGGTGTACAATAGCCAGGATGCTGAACTGAATGTTTTCTTCTAAAAAACCAAAACCAGCAGGGTGGAAGAAAGTACCAGTCTTAAGTTAGTGCTTTAAATAAACAGGTGGCTGGTTGGGACTGCAGGTTAAATTACAAGTGCAAGAGCTGAAGCCTCTGGAGAGCAGACCTGGAAGCCTTCTAATTTTGAAAACTGCTCGGAAGAAGAGGCGAGCTAGAATTTGCAGCATCTCTGTTGGGATCTGCTTCTGCAAGACTCTATTTTCTTGGGAGATAGAACTTGTCTGTGGCTGTGTAACACTTGCCATACACCAGGCTGAAGAACAGCCATTCTCGAAACACATGGTTCATCAGGTGACATTCAGGGTGCAGTCACCTTCAATGCTGTTGTGTCTCACGTCTAGATCTTAGGGTGAGTGTTACAGCTCCCCAGAGGATGCAGCAGAACAGAAAACATAGAAGCCAGCACATTACACAAGGACCCTTCTATGCTAGACAGTCACTGATGACAAAGTATAAGGCTTTGGCACTGCTCTGCAAAGTGAATTAAAAGCCTGCATATCCTCAAGATCTGCAGCCATGAGTCCTCTCCTGGCTGCAGGCACTCAAGGAAAGGTAATTTTGTTCTCTCTCTCTTTAAGCTCAGTATCAGCATCTAGGAGATTGAGGTTTCAGTCTTAACTCCATCGGGAGGTGGGAGGGGTGTGAGATAACTCTTTCACTCCCATAAGAGTCCTCCAGTCACTGTCCTGCTGCCCTGGGCTGCTTGCTATTGGACTTTGTACAAATAGTCACAGGTTCATGAAATCAGAAGGTGAAACACTTTCTGCCTTTTAGTTCTCTAGTGAAAGCACAAGAGCAAGAGACTCACAATCCAGACTGGACCACACTGCTTACAGTCCCTCTGAGCAGCAGCCCCTGTGCCCATGCCATGACACAGTACTCTCAATCTCTTCTGCGCAGCACCCAAATGAACCAGAACTCCCTGGAGACCACCCCAGCCCTCCATCCTGCAGTACATAACTGCTCCACATGTTTCTATCCTTACATCTGATGGGGAGTGCTTTGGAGCCTACCTAGCACGGATTGTATAAGTCATAACTGGTAAAGGCTGCAGGAGTTGGAGTTGTTGCAGTAGGCAGGCTCCAACACAATGAAAACTTGAAGGGGGGGAGCGGGGTGGGGGGGAGATGAGAATAGTGCAGAAAGCACATTCATCACACGCCAAACATTCCTGTGCAAGTCCTACCCACACAGGCACCAGCTCTATTGGTGCTTCTCGACACAGCTGCTCACTGAACCTCTGTGCTGTGGTGGGACTCCCCACCAGTGGGACACACCACCCTGCACAGGACCAGGACATCTCCCTCTAGTCGCGCTTAAAATTCTACCTGCAAGAATGGCAAGACACAAAATTGCTAAGGGTATACTAAGGTAGTATTGGAGAGGAGCAATCAGGTCAAGCTGCTTCATGTGAGTGTTTTTGCAGGGGCAGACGTGAGATGTGGCTGCTTGCACCATGCTCATGGCAGGCAACAGGCCAAGGTGAACAGGAGAGGGAGGGAGAGGAATGCAAAGTTCGGTTTCAGTTACTAATCCTCAGCAGCAATGATACAGAAACAGGCAGAGCCTTGCCAAGATGAGGCATGTCTGCAGATGAGTTTGCAGCACACCTTCTCTCTGGGCCCATAGTCTGCAGTGATGTGTGCAACACCCTGTTCAAAAAGCCTCCTGCTTCAGCAGGTGGGACTTTGCTTAAACCCACTGTGAAGCTCCACATTCAGCTGAAGGAACTGGCCACCACAAATCCTGAACCAACCTGCCCTGCTCATCAAGTTTTGATACTCCTAACCAGCACTTATCACTTAAACATTTGAACACCTCCTGCCCCTTTGCCCAAACCCTAAAACACAAATCAAAAAACAAGAAAGGAATAAATTTGCCAGGGTCTTCTCATCCAGAAAGGGCTTCAGTCATGGTTACTGATCTTGTAGGAGAAGCTTGCCTTATCCCTAGTCTGTGTCTCAGCAAGACTCAGTGTACAAGTCTAGTTCGAACAGAGGTAATGGTTCCAACAGTAAAACTGCACAGCAAAGTCCTCTGGGCTTTGTAATACAAGAAATCAAATTTCATAGCCTGTTCTTACATGGGATATGGCATCTACAGATCACAGAGTCTTTGGTCCATTATCCATGGTTTCATACAGAAGGAAACGCATAGGACTTGGGGACAAGAGGGTTACTTTTTCAAAGCCCCTTGGCTAGTGGAAGTGCTGGGAAGAAAATAAGAGTTTCCTGAGAGCCAGCCCGCTGCACTGACACAGCCCCACATAAGCTCCCTCAAGGCCTCAGCAGCTAAAATACTGTGCATTTGCTAACAAGAGCTATGGGAACATCAACCTAGCCGATCCCACATGCAGGTCAAGAGTCCATTGTTTTGCAAGCTGTTGTTCTTTGTTTTCATCTGGATCAGAGTAAACTTGCTTCTGCCCACATCTGAAAGAAACAATGCAAGTGGTTAAAACTCTTCCACAGCCAGAACTGCCTCACTACTGGGTGAAGCCTTTGCACATTGTGCTAGTTCAGGAACTAAAGGAAAACTACAGATTATCACAGTGGATAAGAGAACTGACTGCTGTCTGATACCAGCTGGAATCCTTTTAGGATTCTAGATTTCATGTAGGAAAATATGATTCAGGCATATGGCATCTTTGGAGGAGGAGGTGGGGATTGATCCTATGGCTGACCTTCTCAATGATTTTGAGGACTGCACTAGTGAGGCACTGCTGGAAAGGAACCTGAATTGTCACTGCTCTGTTCCTTACAGCCCCCTTTATAAAAAGCACTTAGCTGCATCTTGAAGCTTTCAGCAACAGAAATTTTAAATCCAGAAGGATCTCATCTAACCTAACCTCATCTTTGGAACTAAACTATTTACATTATCTTACTTTGTAACCTCAGTATCTTCTACTTGCCTTTATAACATACTAATGTAATACAGGGCACGATTTGCTGAGATTGCCCAAGATGAGTAAATCACCTCCCAGAGGAACCTGTCACTGTCTACTGGACAGAAAAGGAGCCTTAAATATTTGCCTAGACTAGGTACCTCACTTACCTAGAGCCCTATGAGAATAAGCCTAAAGTTAAAGGAGAGCAGCACAAACACTGAGGACTGAGTCAGACAGAAAATACTGATACAGAACTATACCAGAAAAAAAACCTTACAGACTGCTACAGGTACCAGCTCCTGATGCTATTGCTAAACTATAGATGCAGCTGGTTCTTACAGAGAAAAGTGAATTTCCACTCCATCCTGCCTGACAAGCTCACTTTTGGAATACTTCACTGTTTTCTTTGTCCCACATCTACATGGATAACACAGAGGGAAAACGAGGAGGTCCAAAGCCAGAGCCACTGCGGTGCGTGGCCAGCCAGCCCTTCCTTCCGTCTAACGCTGGTTTTGCAAAGTCTGGGCGCTGTGCTGCTGAGACTCCTCCCAGCCAGACTGAGTCATCGTCAGCCAGCATTAAGAAAAGGCTAAAATTAGCTTAGCTATTAGTAGAAATGTTTGGCTAATAAATAAAACAGCGGGACATTCTGCTTAACAGTGGCTGCCTCCATAGACAGAGGTATGTCCTGGCTGCTTGCCTGGATGTAAATACCGCATGGCTAAAATTATTTGCTTTGTCAAAGCTCAAAGCAAAAAAATCGATTTGCTAGAAGCAAGAGAGCCTCCGTGGAGCTGAGTGTGCATCCGAGACTGCGAGGCCGGGAAGTGTGAGCCGTGCGCATCTCGGGGCGTCACTTGTTCCTCCAGCACCCTCCCTTCCCACGTCCCCAAGTGCCTTTCGGTTGACATCACATCTCACGTTGAAAGAGCGGTGGCATCTCAGCGGAGAGCCGTGCGCATGGGGAAGCAGATAGAGAAAGACACAGTAAACAGAACGCGTATTCAAAACCAGTATGTCAGACCTGCAGCACTGGTCCGGCCCGTTTAATGGCTGGCAAAGGAACCCCAGTCTGCAGTGTGTGATGAAGGTCATCACTGGCTCAGGCAGTATCCAGATCAGGTCCTCACCCTGGGCCTTTTCTCCAACAGAATTCCTGCTGACTCCCAGGATTTTCCCTCCATTGTGAATAGATTAAAAGGTTTCTCCCTCGCTGCAAAACAAGAGTTCACACCTGCTAAATCCACTTGGAAAGGAAGCACTGTAGCCACAAAGGGAGATGGCAGCCCAGGGGATGGGATGGAGCAAAGGAGAAAGTTGGAGAGACGGTGCAGTGGGGTGTGGCAGGGAAGAGATTAAGGGCTAGGACGACTTTGTGAGCAGGTAGAAGCAGCAGCACAAGGGTTTTGGAGAAGCAGCAGCACAAGGTTTTTACTGCCCCATGGCAGCAGGGAGGGTGTGACTGAGAGCTAAATAGTGCAGGATGGCCTCATCTCATTTGAAAACAGCCCCCGCTGACTCACTGGCTGAGTCACAGCCTTGCCCGGCCTCTATTCTTTTCCCAATCAAGGTAACAGCAACTGCCCACAAACTTCTTTTAAGGCTGCTGTTGGGATGCTGAGCATTCCTGCACCAAGCCTCTGCTCTTGACAATCTCCTGTGCGATTCCTCGCCTGGAACACAGTGGGAGGCACGATCCTTCAAAGCACGTGGTGTCCCAAAGGAGGAAATGTGCTGCTGCCTCTCTAGCAGAAATGGGATTTACTGCTGTTGGGCTCGTGCAAGCTCTGCCCTGGAGGGCAAAAGAGAGGCTCTTACTGGAAACCAGGGGAAAATTCAAGCTGGGAGATTTCCAGTGTGGCACCAAACCTCTGTCCTGGTCAAGGAAAATGCTCACGTTCACGGAACCATGCTGCTTTGAAAGAGGGGACTGCACACCCTGGGGCTGTACATCAAGGGTGGGCAGAAGACAGCTCCAAAGTCTATAGGGGGAGACCTAAAAGTTCGGGGAAGAAAACTGCCTCAGCTAGCTTCCCGTCTGAATTCAGAAACAACCAGTGAAAAGCAATAATTCAGAGCAATGTTACAGATGGAAGCAAGGGAAACCAGATAGCGAAGAGTATACATGGAAAGTTTTAAAGAACAGAAAAATGACACAGGAAAGGGGAAAAAATCCTTGCACTGGCAAGGCCAAGAGGGAAATTTTAAAGTCCATTAGGAACATAAGCAAACTTCATGATGCTACAGCCAAGAAGTAGATGAGGAAAATATGAACCAGGTTCCAAACAGGCACAAGGTTTTTATAAATGTTTCTGTTCTCTTTCAGGACATGATGTCTTTTGCAGTCTTGCAATAATCTTAGAGGAGGACCTGCACTTAGGAGAGATCTGCACACTACAGCACTGAGATAATAAAAGATTGCTTGTCCCCCATTGTGATCCACAAGCAAATATAAAACTGCACTGAGAGTATGTACAGGTACCATAAAGAATTTGGGACAGTAAGTAATGTAACTAAGTAACAGTAACCAATTCCAGTGACACCGGCGAGGGATTTCTTTTCAAGAGAGATGCCTTTACCACAGCCAAACTTGTTTATTCATCTCAGCTCAGAGACTGCATGGAATCTGCTAATCCAGAAAGCAACCACCCCAAGAAGGATTCAAGAGTCACCGTGGATGCACACCTGAACTCAAGCACCCCGTGCAGTGGTGGGGGCAAACAAGTCAGTGTGATCCTCGGGTAGATAAACAACTGTGTAGAAAGCTGGGAGAGGAAAATGATTTTATCTCTCTAGCTCACATTAGTGGAGCTGATGCTGAAACAGTTCTTATATTTTTTGGCATTGATAAATTGGATAGAGAGCAAGAAAAAACCCTCAAATAACTGGTGGGAAGAAGGAAAAAAAAATAAAATCTAAGAGACTAAAAGAGACCAGTCTGCTTACCATATCCAAAGGCAGTTGCAAGACAAGATTACAAATACTTGGTGAGAAAACAGGCTTTTTAAATTACTAAAGACACAACAGGCACCTGTGGTTGGGAATAAAGCCAAATGAAATTAGAAACACGGTGCAGTTTTAAACTGTGAGGAAAACTAATCACTGGAGGAAATGATCGAGGGAAGTGGTGACTTCTCTGGCTTTTCATGTTTTCCATGCAGTACAGAATACCTTTCTAAGGGCTGCCACAGCCAAATTGCTCAGCAGATGAATAACTGAGGGTACGCCCTTGGTGCCAGTTGCTGTGTGCAAAGAGATCCAAGGCTTAGAGTGCCACAGGAAGAAATAAGTCTTCGCCTTGAGCTGTTTTGTGATTAGAGCAGCCTATGTAGGGGGAAGATCTGGGGTTTTGTCACTGTCTGGTTGTTTACGTTATCTGATAACATTTTAATGCATAATCCTGGAATCCAGGAATTCCCACTTACCATTGAAGCTGATTGGTGCTCCCTTCCACATACATGCTCTCTTTCTCAATCAATCTTTCATTCCTTCCCTCAGGCTCAGCTAGTCAGCTTCAAAAACACTAGGAAAAGTGTCTTTAAATATCAAAGCAGTCTAGAGCTGCCTGACTGACAGGGCAATGATTCTCCACACCCAGGGTCAGCCTTGGTCAGGAAAGGGCTACAGGATGTGCCCCAGAGGGGCTGAGAGGCTGATCGCGTTATCCATGCGTGCTGGACATGCTCCGAGAATAATTGTTGGGTGACAGCTCTCTGAGAACTTGAGCTGGGGGATATATCTATTAGGCCCCAGTAAGAGCACGATGCTAAACTTCTCAAACCTAAACTAAGTCCAAACCAGTTCAAGACTGGGCAAACCTCTGTATAATGATCTCTCTGGTTACTGACAGGTCTAGCTCTTAAGAAATGACACAGTAATTAGTGTTACTATTTACCTGACTTTTTAATGAAGCTTAACACTTATGACAACATACTTAAAATAACTGGTTTATTTGCATACCAAGGGCTCACTACTTCCAAGTGCCTTCTGTGCTGGCTCGCCGACCCGGAGGGTGTCATTTATACAGCTGCTGTAGCTCTCTGGCTAACGTTATCTTTGGGGACCTCTCGTGGGCTTTCTTTTAAATTGCACGTTGTGTGAAGAGCACTCAGAAAATGTGCCCGTGGTAATTTGGAGATAAATCAAAGAGCCTTTTACTTCACGTGCCTCCACGTGTACTCGCGTAAGTTTGGTAGTATGATGCATCTAAAAGAAACACAAAACACATGAAAGGAATTGCATTTTAAAAGGTGGAATTTAATCCCCGAGTGATGCTCATTCATGCTTTGGCTTCTTTACAGAAACAGCAACGAATATACATACCCGTATAAAAGGAGTATTCCTTTGTAAGAGGCGGGGGGACGCAGGGTAGGATGTGGAGAAGGGGGATGGAGAGACGGCGACACACGACACATTGCCTTACTGACTGACAGTCGGGCTTAGGCTGATGGCGCTAATACACACCTCTAAGCAAGGAGAATGAGCCATTCCCTCTTCCTCCCTCTGCCGTTGTTTCTGTCCTTCCCAATCACCCCTGCAAGGATCCCAACCCTACTTCCTGAACCCCTTCCCTCTTGCACCGCCGTTGCCTCATTCCACCCTTTTCCAAGCCTCCTACAGTCAGGCAAAGCAGCCTCTGGGGCAGACTGCTCTTGAGATCTGCAGCTTGCAAGTCTATTGATGAGCTAACTTGGAAGAGAAGACCCGTCAGGGGGCAGTTACGGCCCCAGTCTGCGCTCAAGCCCCCACCCTCCGCCTGACTATCCCGCGGCCTTCTCCCAGGGCTTGCCCGGTCCCCACCGCACCGAGAGCCCTGCAGGCCGCCCAGAGGAGGCCTTGCCGGGGCAGGACCAGCGCAGGGCCACGGCTTGGAAGCACCCGACGGCACGGCCCTCCCCCAGGGCAACCCCGAGCCCGCAGGACGGGAGCCTCAAGCTCTCTGTTGCGAGTTGAGCCCCGCCAGCCCGCTCGCGGCCTGAGGAGGAGGAGGAGAAGGCCGCAATTGCTACGCAGGCAGTGCCGTGGCGCCCAGCTCCCCCTCGGTAGCCACCACAGCGGGCACGGACACCTCCCTCACTCGACAATCCCGCCCGCCCTCTCTATGGTAAGTCCTCCTTCGGCGACTGCTTCCGTCGGGCTGTCTCGCTGGTGCCGCGCGGTGCCTTGTGGGGGCTTGGCGGAGTTATGGTGGTGGCGTAGGGCCTGGTCGCGTAGGGACCGAGGAGGCCGAGGTGTAAGTACACGGGGAGGCGGAGGGCGAGTGCCTGAGCGAGTGGGCCCGGGGAGGGCTGACTGTGGATGGGGTCCCTGAGGGGGGAAAACGCGGGTTTGGGGTAGGGGCTTTTGGGGTGGAGTGCCCCAATGAGGGGACGGGCTGCGGCCGGATCGGGGAGCAGGGCACCAGGCCGAGCCCACTCACTTTCTCTTGGCTAATAACCCTTCGGGGGTCTGTCTCGCCTTCATGTCCCGCTGAAGAGGCTTCCACAGGGCTCCCGTTATTTCTGAAAACTGAGGTCGGTGTGTTGGTCCCTGAGTGGTTTCAGGTTGAGTTTGGGTCCTTTAAGGCTGAGCCATATGCAAACCGTTGTAAGAGGCACGGAGATGTCCCAGGGGCGTTATTAATGCTGTGTGAAACTCCACAGTCACATTGGAGCTGGTCTTTCACCTGAATTTATGGATCTTTCTATTACATATAATTAGCACAGATGAGTTCTGAGAACAGGTGGCTCTTTTGGATCATGGGTGTGGCAGAATTTGTGCCAAGACAGAGCTAAAATGACTTGCTGAGCTCCAGCTGACTTGCACAGTGTCACTGGAAAGCATCAGCAACCTTTGGTTAATGAACCAAAGCAAGTTACTGTCTCAGTTCCATTTAAAGTTGTTTCTGTGTGTTAATTTTGTTTTTTGAGTAGTAGTTCAGTACCAGTAACTGTTCTTCCTGATGGGATGTTACATTGAGCAATAAATTATTTTATAACTTTAACACTGAAGTCATGTGTTGTGTGCTCTCATTAAAAGTGAAAAAATAAACAAATACTGCAAGCAGAGCATAAATAACTTTTATTTGTGTATCATAGAAGCATATGAAGCAATATCATGTGAGTTTTTTTTAATTTGCTTTTTAACATTCTTTAATATGTTCTCTTCCTTTAACATTCAACCTTCTGGTAGGATGGCTTGTGAGATGACCATCCTCTAGTTCATCTACTTTTAGCCTGTGGCCAATGGATGTGCGTGTCTTGGTGAAGCAGGAATGAGCATAGCTTCCCTATAGTAGACTTAAGATGGTGAGGGTTGACCGTGCAGGGGGTTTTGACGTTGTGCCAAGAGTTTAAGGTGGTTAACCGGTGGTTTGGGATTGCAGAGTCTCCAGCTCCTGTCCAGAAGCACTGACCTCAGTGCAGGCTGACAAGGTGTCTGCACTGCTGAGGCTGCTCAGAGTCTATTTCACTCGTTTGCCACAGAACAATTGATAGCACTGACTCTGGGCGACAGCTAGTTCAGTTTTTAGGACATGCTGGCAGTACGTGAGTTCCCACAGCTTACAAAGTGAGAGCTGATGAAAACTTCTCTATTTGTCCAAACTTTTTTCACTGCACTTTGTTCACACAATGGTAAAGGTGCTGGTCTTGTGCTACCAGGGAAACATTAACCCTGGCCCTTCAGAAGGTTTTGCTGGCCGGCTAAAGGTCTGTGCAGATCAAACGCAGAGGACTGTGCTGCAGTATTAATGACAGTGCTGTGCCTGTACTGAAAAACTGAGCAGGGCCATGACAAGTATTGGATTATCAACACCATGCTAGGCATGCTGTGGTCTGTGCCAGTCAGCATTTCTGGTGACGATATCTAGATATGGTTTGGGGAATAATGGCAGGGTCATTTGCAGTAGGCAGTCGTTTTTGGCTGTCATTTTTCAGGAGGGGAAAGAATGTATTTACAAGACTGTATCGCTTGCCTTAAGGGTAGGAGACCAGCTCCTGTCCAACTTTATTTACTTTCCAAACTTCCTGTGCAAGTCTGTATTGTCTTTTAAGCATGTTGGGAAAGACTGTATTTTGAAAATCTGAATAGATTCTGTCAGTAAAAAGATCCTTAAATTTCAAGGATCATGAGCGGAGTGATAGATGGTATTTTGCACTGGGACTTGTCATTGCTGCTACTGTTCCAGAAACAAAGTAGCTTCTGGTGAATGTCTTTCACTAGAAGTTGTAGTAACGGCTGTTTTATCTGTTGATTCTGTAGTAGTTAAAATGACGACAGCAGCGAGGCCAACATTTGAACCTGCGAGAGGAGGAAGAGGAAAAGGTGAAGGAGACTTAAGTCAGCTATCCAAACAATATTCCAGCAGAGATCTTCCTTCTCATACTAAAATCAAATACAGGTCAGTATTGGGGTTTTTTTTGGTCTTGTAATCATAGAATCGTCAAGGTTGGAAAAGACCTCTAAGATCATTAAGTCCAACCATCAGTCCTACACTACAATGACCATTAAACCATGTCCCAGAGTGCCATGTCTACGTGTGTTTTGAACACCTCCAGGGCTGGTGACTCCACCACCTCCCGGGGCACTCTGTTCCAATGCCTCACCACTCAGTAAAGAAATTTTACCTAATATCCATCCTGAACCTCCCCTGGTGCAACTTAAGCCCATTTCCTTTTGTCCTATCAGTAGTTACATGGGAGAAGAGACGAACACTCCTCTTGCTACAACCTCTTTTCAGGTAGTTGTAGAGAGCGGTAAGGTCACCCCTCAGCCTTCTCCAGACTAAACAATCCCAGTTCCCTCAGCCTCTCCTCACAAGACAGGTTCTCCAGGCCCTTCACCAGCTTATTTGCCCTTCTCTGGACCCGCTCCAGCACCTCAGTGTCTTTCTTATACCGGGGTACCCAAAACTGAACACAGAACTTGAGCTGCAGCCTCACCCATGCCAAGTGCAGGAGCGCGATTGCTTCCCTACTCCTGCTTGTAGCAAAACGGTCTGGGAATGACTTTTTTTGTTCTGAGCTGTACTTTGAAATTTTCACAATAGATGTTGATGTGCTCGACACTGAGGCAGGGAAATCGTAGGATAGCACTCAGGCAGTGGCACATGTTGGAAGAGGCGATGTTGAACACTGCAGGTGCTTCATGCAGGTCCTGGGAGAGGAAATTGCTTTAATCGGCAAGAAAGATAATGAGATTTTAGGAATATTTTCCTCTCTTTGAAATATGCAATAAATCTTCATTATCCTTTTGAAAGATTATATGAAATCTGGTGTCAGTATAATACAGATACCTAGAATTTAATTGTGTCAGCCTAAAAATGTTCTTTTTATCTAAATGATGTTACTCTTCTCAGTGAAATTACAGTTAAGGTCTTACTTCCGTACTTTTTTGTGCAAATGTTTCCCCTTTCACCTCTTTCCTCCTACCCCTTTTTTGAGGATACATGTGGAATAAGGGAGTTGGAACGTTTTGGACAATACTGAAATCAGCAGCACAAAATGTGCTCTTAAATGCATTTTGTTGTTATGGGAAAAATTGCTGGTGGTTTGTTCTTCAAACAAAAGTGGGTTTTGGAACACTCGTCTGTTGTTTTGAAAGAAGTGTGTGGGGACAGATATGTATAGGAATATACAATATATGTTTTAACAAATCACTCTGTGTGTATGAGAAAGAGATGGAGGGGGCATGAAGCATAATCTGTTCTTTCTCCCAAATACCTAATACAGAGTTGTCTTTGTTAAATAGCCAGGACTGCGTCACAGCAGGAGAAGTTCAGTGTTTCAGTCCCACTCATGTTCACTTAAAAGACACATGGTTTGGGGGGATTTTGGAGCTATATCAGGGATTTCAAGTTCAGGCTTTTAATTACAAAAGCAAATGAAATACTTCATCATAAAGACAGGCTGTGCACACAACGTATTTATAATGGCTCCAGTCTGGGTTTCTTCCAGGCACTCTTACTTCCAGCACTGGGTTCACAGAAAGGTGAAAGGAATTGCTGCTTATTTTTATTCATTAGTTCTTTTCAAGATTTCCACAGAAAATTCAATGCTCTCTAGTTGGGACTTAATGTGACTTAAATATAAATAGTCTGTTGCTTTTGGCCAGTGTGTGTTAAATAAAAGAGGGGAAATATTTGCAATATGTTTCACTAAAGCTAGTGTTTTGCCTGTTCTCCCAGCATTTTTTTAATGATCATGGGAGATTGTCTGGTATGTCCCGTAGGGGGGAAGAGGTTTGTGCGAAGTATGTTCTAGTCTTGGTCTGATTTGTAAGCCTTAGAGACTGGGATTGCAGCAACAGCAATGGGTGATAAAACATTGAGGAAGGTTGTCCATAATGCTCATGGATGCCTGCTAGGACACTGAGCTTGGACTGCTGGAGAGCAGAAGATTTAGACGTAGCTACAAAAGGTGGATGTAGTCATCCTGGTTTTGCAGGAATTTATGTAGGGTCTTTTAATTCACTTGAGAGCCACTGGAAGGAACATGTCTCTGTGTGTAATGCGTACAGAGAAGGGGGCTGATGAAGAGAGAATAAACAAACGTATGTCTGTGTGGTACCCAGTTCTTACTCTTTTCACTTTCCTGTTCACCCCAAGATTTATTGGCCTCCCTGAAACAGTTGCTTCCAGCTGCAGACTGTAAACTTCACCTTTTTTTTTCCCCCTCCTCATATTGTTTTAGACAGACCACTCAGGATGCTCCTGAAGAGGTGCGTAACCGTGATTTCAGAAGGGAGCTTGAGGAGAGAGAACGGGTCGCTGCGAGAGAAAAGAACAGAGACAGACCAACCAGAGGTAAAAACAAAGAAACAAACATCTTAACACCTTCGCGTGGCGTTGCTCTCGCACAAAACTTAGTGTTGTAAGAAGCTGGCGGGTTGCAGACAGCATGTCATGAAAGTAGAATTCAGGGTATTGGTTGGAATAGTTCAGAGCTGTTGACCTGCAAGGGAATTTCCGCTGGCTTTCGTGCTGGCTTCATGCTAGGAGAAATCTAGGCCAGCCAGTAGAATAGCATAGGCCATCATACAGGCCAGCTGATACAGTATGATTGTGATGAATTGGCAACTAGTATGTGCAGCTAATAACGGGCTGGGGTTTTGTACTTGGACAAGTGAGGCAGGAAGAAGGGGAATGACTCATCTTCTAGTGTTACAGCAACAGCGTAACAATAAATCCATTTTTAAAGTATGCAGTTCTGTTCAGATATAGTGAAGTGGCAATTAAAATGAAAATCAGTGGGGGTTTTGAGAAATATTCATTTTTAGTATTAAGCTTGACAGAATTTAGGTACTTTGGATTTAGGTGTGAAGGTATTGTGAGGCTTTCAAATTCACAGATGAAAACAGATGTGGCTGGGACCAAACTAGCCAACAAGAGTGCTTTGGGGTGGTCCTCACTGGGAACCCTCCAATTGGATATGTAGAATAAGAGCATTTCTTCACAGCTTTTTCTTCTCTTGTTCTTTCTTCTTGAAATGCTGACTTCAAAAAACTTTTGAAGCCACATTGTTAGGTTTGGGGGTGTTATTGCTTCCCATACCTACAGGGGAGGAATTAGCATGGGCATTAAGATTGAGAAGGGAGGAAAAAGTATGCATATGCTTGTATCTCTTACTCTAATGCAAGACAAATTGTGAAGATTTTTGCTTTCTGACATTAGGTGCTGTTCAATGGAGTGACTTAATTGCTTTTTTGTTTGTTTGTTTGTTTTTGTTTGTTTGGTGGGGTTTGTTTGTTTAATTCCATAGAACATACAACATCATCTTCTGTGTCTAAGAAGCCTCGGCTAGACCAGATTCCTGCAGCAAATCTTGATGCAGATGATCCTCTTACTGATGTATGTACCTTTTTTCCATCTTCTTTTCTTTCATTATCCTGCCTTCAGGATTTACCATTTAATAGAGTATGTACTTTTAGGTCTGCTAAAGATTTAAGACAGGTGCCAGCGTATCTTCCTTTTACGATTACTCTGCTGTGGTGGAGGTCCAGAGTGGTTCAGAGGATTCTGGCCCATGCTGTAATGGCGTTTTTGGAAAGCACACAAAAAAATAGGGAACTGAATGTACCGCTTGAAGTATGGGGAATGGGTGACTTTTTAGACTCAGTCAGCCACTGAGTTAGAATTCCCCAAAGGTAGAACTATTGAGATGCATTCACTGTCTGCATGATAATGGATTTTTGCTTTTGGCTTCTCTCCTCATGCTGATGTCTGGGAGCTGGGTCTAAAGCTTGACAATAAACAATTTTCTTTTTTTTTTTTTAAATCCTGTTATATTTGGCCCCAAGAATACTGGATGGGGTATTCAGGCATGCTATTATGATTTACATTACAATGATTGGAGAGTAGTTGGGCACAGCCATTCTCTGGAATCTGTCAGCTACATAGCATTTGAACTATAAAAATTAATTGCAGCCATCTAAAAAGCACAAACATTTTTGTATTGACTTTGCTGCACAAGAGCAAATAAACCATTTGTATTATATTTGCTGCTGCTGCAAGCACCCAAGTACTTCAGAAATCAGCCAGCAGCAAATCGCAGCCTTAGTTGGGCAGACCAGGGCTGTTTTTATTAAATTAAATTAATGAGCTGCTTCTTATTTCCATTTGTTGCTATTAGGAAGATGATGAAGATGAGGACTTGGAAGACAGTGATGATGATGACACTGCAGCTCTTCTGGCTGAACTGGAAAAAATCAAGAAAGAACGAGCTGAGGAGCAGGCTCGGAAGGTAAAATCTCACCCAATAAGGAGCATCTGTATTTTGCAAACTGGTGTTTGTTAAAACTGCTGTGTCTTAACTAATTAGGAAGAGTGAGAAGTGGTAGACAAAGTGCCCTTCAAAACTCTTCTCAGTAAGATGGATTTGTTCTTCTATCTAATAATTGTTGTCAGGAATTTTTTACTTTAGTAGATCTGCTGATCCTACTGAATGTTTACTGAGTAGACCTACTCAGTAAAACATTTTAGTCACTTTCCTAACACTTTCTAGAGGCAGTGTGTCAACATAAACTTGCTTTTCATGTGCATGTCATTTTCTGAAGACAGCTATGGTACCAAACTATATAGTGGCATTAGTGACCTATATACTGTCCAGTGTAATTTCATGTATTAACTACCATTTACAAAACAAGAAACACGGTTTTTATTTATGAAATAAAAATATATACACTTTTTGATGCTTTTTCTCATGGCTGCAAGTTTTATACAGTAGATTTGCTTTCACGGGATTGGTGCTTTGTTGTCTTGGCAAGGAGCACCAGTTGTAACTATAAGACCAGAACTTAGATGGGGGTTTTAGATGGGGTCCTGTCCTTGGCTTACAGCAATGCCCTGCAATGCTACAGGCTTGGGGAAGGGTGGCTAGAAAGCTGCCTGGTGGAAAAGGACCATGGGGCTGTTGGTCAACAGCCAGCTGGAGATGACAGGCAGTGTGACCAGCTGAAAAAGAAGGCCACAAGCATCCTGGCTTGTATCAGAAATAGTGCAGGCAGCAGGAGTAGGGAAGTGACCATGCCCCTGTACTCAGCACTGGTGTGGCCACACCTTGAATACTGGGTTCAGTTTTGGGCTCCCGACTACAAGAAGGACATTGAGGGCCTGGAGTGTATCCTGAGAAGGGGAACAAAGCTGGTGGAGGGTCTAGAGAACAAGTCTTGTGAGGAGCAGCTGAGGGAACTGGGGTTGCTTAGCCTGGAGAAAAGGAGGCTGAGGGGAGACCTTCTCAATCTCTACAACTGCCTGAAAGAGGGTTGTAGCAAGGTGGGGGTCGGTCTGTTCTCCCATATAATAAATGATAGGACAAGAGGAAACAGCCTCAAGTTGTGCCAGGGTAGGTTTAGGTTGGATATTAGGGAAAAATTTCTTCACCAGAAGGGTTGTCAGGCTGCCCAGGTGGAGTCACCATCCCCGGAGGGATTGAAAAGCCAGGTGTAGATGTGGTGCTGAAGGACATGGTTCAGTGGTGACCTGGCAGTGCTGGGTTAACATCACTTAAAGGTCTCTTCTGACCAAAACAATTCTATAGTTCTGTGATTCTATGTAAACATATTAAATGCTGATCAGGAGCCTAATCAAAGGCTGCTATGACAGCTTATTATTTTGGCACCTCTGAACTACTCATAACCTTTCCTGTAGCTTAACACACATGTAGCATCTAGGAGAGAATATGTTTTAAGTGCTATAGGCAGTGATGTAGCACTTGCCTGCTCTTGGCTAAAAACATAGAAGTTTACCTTTAAAATCAGCAAGACCTGTAAAGCCAGCAAGTGCTACGATTTTGGAGCTAAGTACTTTGGAAAGCTAAAAGCTGTACCATGCTGCTTCGGGGCACAAGTTTTACTATAGAAAATACTTGAATCTCCATCTGGCCTTTGAGTGGTCTTTTACATTGAAGTGTGTCTGAAAGTGTCTCTCTAGGCATTTGCAGCACATCATTCAGCAGTGAAACACGGTGAAAATGACTTAAAAACACTGGCAGCAATTCTGCCATGTATTCCTGTGGGAAATGTATTAAACTACAAATTAAGGGTAGAAGCTTGTAGGAAAGGCTCCTACTTAAGCTGTCCTTGCACAGTGCTTAAAAGGAAAGCCTAGGTCTGTATGGATTTTTCACTTTTCCTGATAGTGGAAATTTTACATCTAGATCAAAGAGCATAACTTGTCTCATTTCAGTGTAGAAAACTTTCCTTAGGAAAATAATGGTGGTAAATGGCAGCACAGACAACCAAGTGCATGCTTCTCGTGTGTAGAAAGCAATTAACATTCAGCGTCTGTGAAGTTATTATTTTGTCACTAGAGGGTGCTAAAAGCCATGAAGCACTGAGTATAGCACTTGTTTTCTTTTGCTATCTCTTAACTGCTAGTATTTTTTTACCTTCATGGATGTTCACCTTCTCCCAGAAGCAGGGTTTATAACATCCAATGCTATGTGCATACTGAATACATGCACACTTACCTGAACTGAGTATGTTTGTTTCTTCCTAAAAATTAGTATTTAGAGTAGTACACACTATTGCACACTCACTTATTGCTGTGTTCATCCTTTTGCTGGTTGGTGGCAGGCAGACTCTCTTAAAGTTTGACATTTTTAGTAAATAGTGCGTGCTCTACAGGTACTTGGAATTTTATATTTTTTGGCTTTTTTTGAGAGTAGGAAACTTAAGACTACGTTGATGGAAAAAGTAAAACCCAAGCTGGAGCATAGCCTTGGAAAGAGTCTTTAGGAGTAAGACTCTCCTTAGGAAAGATCACTTATGTATGTTGGCTTCAGGGGTACAATCTATTTAGATTAGTCCTTGTTTTCCATGGCTTTGAAATAAGGTGTTGCTGGCAAACCATTTTATAGCCATTTTATATTAAATCCCTTTTCCCTTCAGTTATGTGGGATTTTGTATTGTCCTGTATTGCAAACTGTAATTTAAACCTGATTTTGTAAGTAACTTTTTATTAGTCACAGAACTGATTTCAGGATAACGTCTCCTGTAAAGCCTTAATGGTGTAGATGGCTTTTAGTCCTCATCCACATATAGGGATGATTTTTCTGCTGAAATGCTGTTGTTGCTGACAGCCTGGGTAAACCAGTGGCAAGGCAAAGGGAGACTGCAGAGTGAATGCCTGTTCACTCTTCTGCACATTGTTCTCACATCACCTTGTTGTTACACGGACAGATTTAACGCATCTTCTTGGGACGTGTCAGGGACTTAACAAGATGAAGTAAGTTAAAAGAGTAATAGATCCCAGATTTATGCCATATGTAATTTTCTTCCTCAGTTATTTTGATTTATTAAAATGCTAGTCCAGTTACTTATGAGATTTCATTTAGAGTAAGCTGTATTTTCATTAACTGTTTTCACTCACCACTTTGGTGTCCATTATGTTAAGTTGTCATGAAAGGAGGACTGCTCCTTTTAAAACGGATCTCTGGTGAGACAGCAGCTAAAACCAAGATGAAAATCTGCTTTTTTTTTTTTTTTTTTCAGATCATCATGTTCTCTGTTAACTTCCCTTATGTGGTAATACCAATTTCCATAGAAATCCTCTATATTTAATTTTGACAAATACTAGTATTAAGAGGCTCTCACTTGCTTCACAGATTACAGGGAAATACTAATGTGAAGGAAATAGTTTGTCGACCAAATAAGCAGTTCCCATGAAAGCTTGTAACTTCTCAAAACACTTAAATTCTCTTGAATTCTGTAGAAACATTAGATAAATACTATTAATGTTTTCAGAACTTTCTGAGCATGCGAGTCATCCTGACTTTTCTCACGCTCTCCACGATTTTAATTTCTTGGGTTGTTTCTAGTAGATACAAAGCTGACCAGGAAATTTTAGTTTTGAAAGCTGTTTCTGTGGCATAGTTCTGGGTCTGTCTAAAACTATACAGACACTAGTTTCACTGTCTGTGGATAGGTTTCATGGAAACATTTCAGTATTCCAAATGCAGCAATGTTCTTGATTTTCAATTTTCTAGCACTTCCTTAAAAGGTAAATTGAAATAATTAAAAACAAACCTCAAGACAGCGAGCTGCTGAATGTACGTGTGCAGTTCCAGCAAAGCTATTTTAACATCCAGTCATTTTTTATCTGAGAACAGATTTAAAGTTTTTGGTTTGTTTTCTTAACAGTTTTACTTCACCACGTATTTCTCTATGACTGAATGGATTAGTCCACCAATGGTCAAAACAGATTCTAGCTCTGTTCTGTGTTTTTACCATATCACAGACTTTCAAGTAAAATATTAGAAAATGAGACTTGATCGATACTAAACTTTTCACTTAGATTTTAAGGGTCTAAACTAGAACATCAAATCAGCTATTAAGAAAAAAATTCAGTAAAGAGGCAGAAGGAGATGGCAGAGTATGTTTCCTCATTGAATGTTGGAGACATGCTAGCAATACTTAACCCTTGCCAAGTACTAATGATAATGTCTCCTCCCTTGTGAGCAAGTTGACAGCAAATCTGCCTATAGACACTGCAGTTGTGATGACTCTGTCTTCTTATTTTTCAAGTTTCAATGAGTTATTTGAATTGCTGTGTTGCACGAAGTTAGTAACTTGCACAGGATCAGATAACTGGGATGGATTTCTGCATTATTAAGTTTTGTTCCCTGCTGCTAAAGGCAGTGCTATCATAGTTTGTAATTCAAAACTTAACATCTAAATAAGGTTATGTGTTTTAATTTTGTCTGTGTGTGTGTGTGTGTGTGTGTTTGGTTTTTTTTCCAGCCTTCAATGAAATGTTGGTATTTCAGGTTTTCTTTCAGCTACTCAACATCTTTAACAACAGAGTAGGATAACTTTAATGCAACAGAGTCATTTCAGGAATTTCAGCACTTTTCTGTAAAAGTAATCTTCCTCTGTGCTAAGGGTAGGAACTATACTAAAAAAAAATAACCATGGTAACAATAACGTTTTTCTTTACTTTGCGGTCAGAAACAAATACACCAAGGGAATGTTATTCTTACAGCAAGATAAGGAATAATTGTTTAGTTAAGGTTAATACAGTTTTGTCCACTTTATGGTTTTGGTTTTTGTTTCTTCAGCTGTGATGCCACCTGGTGAGTTCAGCTGTGCAGTGAGGGCTTGCTCTGAGATCCAGTTTATGTAGCAGCATCTTCCTCCCTCTTCCAATCCATCCTTACTCCCCACAACCATCATATTCCCGTTGTATTTCCCCTGCTTCTAACACAGTGCTTACTACATGGTTGATGTCTGGTGCATTTCTGCAGGTAGTTGGTGCAACACGCTGCCATGCCAAAGCACAGAGCTGCTGTCAGTGGTGATGGAATAACCTGTAGCATGGTTTTTTGGCTAAAATGGCTTAGGAAGAGAGTTGTCTACCTTGTCTTGCTGAACGTAAAGGCAGGAAAAGAGGCCTTATTTTAGAAAGGGTGAAGTGAATACAGATGTATTATTTTCCCCCTTAGGCTTCTCTTCTGTTGTGGCTTTGTTGTATCCATAGTATCTTAGCTTAATAAGCCTTTGTTCCACAGCACAAAAGAACAATGTAGGCTTTGGAGCAACTGAAGCCGATTATTTTGTGAGCAGCTGTGCCTGATGGTGCCTCAGAGGTGTGAAGCTCAGACAGCTATGAGGGTTATGTCTGGTCTGATTTGATACAAGCCATGCTCCATCGCCCAGAGCATCCTGGCTTTCAGTGAGGAGTGGGCAGGGGAAGATTTATGGGGAAAATTCTGAAACTTAATGAAAACTCTTTTGGCTGGAGATGAGGGATTCTGCAGCTCTGGCCAAAATGGATAAATTAGCATAAGTGTAAATGTCAGCTTCACACCACTATGAATTACACCTAGTATTTCCTCCGTGTCATGTCTCTTAAGATACAACACTTGGTAAATTACCTGGTTTTAAAATCTTGTATACCTTCTTTGGGAGGTTTTAGTGAAAGAAAAGAAAAAATCTTCAAGACTAATCTTCTAATTACCTAAAACTGGTAGCAGATATGTTGAAATGTCATCCAGCGTAGAATAGCTTTGGACAACTGAAATGCATAAATAAATTACCGTGTGTGCCAGATTCTTTATAAAGTGACTAAAAGTGGCGATGCCTACTCAACAGATCTGTTCCCTGTTTGCTTTCAGACTCTGATCTGTTGATCTTTGACGGCAAAGGTAAACTCACGCTGTTTGTTACTACTTCTAGTTGTTCTGCCTCTGCAGGTCTAAAAGAGAGCAGAGCTTTGTTTGTGAACAGAGCTGACAAGCAGCAAAGGGGCACACAAAGTACCCAGGGGCTCTGCAGCATCTCTTACTGTGAATACAGGAAGTTAGCATTGGAAAATAAAGTTCAGGGTTGTTTTCTGTAACTGTTGTCACTATAAAAGAATGAAGAACTTTTGACAGCTTCTGTAGGCATTGGGTTCATAACCATTTTTATTAATTTAATAGATGCAAAAGTAAAATGTAATCATTTGAAATTCCCAAGATTTCCCCTACCGCTTCTCTTAATTATAGCACAATTTTTGCCATCCCAGTCCTCTGGAATTGTAGCCGACTTGAGTCAGTGTCATTTTTTTGCTAGCAGTTAGCAGTCTGAGACAGTATTCGGTTGAGCTTGAAATGCCAAGGTACTGGAGTCAACACACAAGTTCTGCATCCCGGCTTCCGCGGTGGTGCAGTGGAGGTGCAGGCAGTAGAGCCTGAAGCGTGGTCGGCCTCCTCTGGGTGTAATTTAGAGTGAGCAGAAGGGCCCTCTTGACTCCTTATTGTATTCTTTGGGTCCCTGCTGAGATGTGAACTCATGTGCCTACAAGCAGCTGTCTGGGTGTAGGTGTCTTATTCTGGAGCCGAATCCTACTCTTAGTCTTATACTACTGCTTGTAGTGTAACGCTGCTTCTTACTATTTTTGTTTAACAATATCTTATCGTTATTGCAATTTTGATTTTTCTTTTTCCCTATCACCGTATTTTATCACTTCAGTCTAATAATGCTTTTTTTGTGATCGGAAAGCCAACTGTCAGGCTAATTGAGGCTGAAGGATATTACATGGGTTGTGTAAAGCAGATAAAAGTTAGGATGATGCCTAACGTGCCTTTTTAAAACTTTATTACAGAAAAATTAAATGTGCATCAGTCTGTAATAAGACCACTGGAGGACTCTATGGATATTTTTTATGATTCTCTAATATTGGCTTTATCTTCCTCTAGTGATTCTGAATGTTTGCAATTCAAACGACTGAGGGCTTTTCACTTCTCTTTGTGCATGATGGAGAACTCTGGAACTATCAGCTTTGTAGGAACTGTTGAGTTTAAATCTGAAATGGGGTGAGGGAGGAAGAGCTGTAATTCACCCCAAAAGGTGCGGACTGGCTCCGATGGACTTGTGACCATCGAAGAAACACTGTGGAGGGAATTGTAGTCCTGTATTTGTCAGTGGTGCGTGGATGCATTTTCCAGCATCATAAAAAAAGCAGCGTTAAGTTATGTGTGCCCCAGATAAAGCTGTGCGTGACACACGGGTTCAGTAACTTGAGATCATGGATGAGGTTGATTTCTTAGTCATTTGAGGGAGAGACTGTGCCATGCTCTGCGTGCCACCTGGGGAAGAGCTGCCCTGGAGTTCAGCTCTAAAATGCAAACCTGCTGCATCTGTTTGTGTGCGTAGGACTTGGAAGAAGTTCTCTCTGCAGAAGCATTTGTCAGAAGGAGAGTATTAATTTCTTACAATACTCTTACTAGTGCTGCCTTCTCTTGAGTGTGGCCTAGTATGAATTTTTGGGTTGCAGCATTCTTTTAAGATTTGTCCCAGACCTCTCGTTTTTTCAAAGTCTCACTTTCAATGGAATTCAGAGATTCAATTTAATGATGCAGAGACCACCTCATTTTGGACATCAGAGTACAGTTCACATGCTTGCGGCCTGTTGTAAATTTGCAGCATGGTCTTAACCAGAATCTGATCACCTTGCAGGATATACCTGAAGATCAATACGTTGAGTTGGTTTTGCTTATACCAGTATCCTAGATTTTGCTTCGTTTCAAATTAGTGCTTCGCATGCATGTGCTGTACAGTAGTCTGAGGGCTGCTTAACTTCTGACACGAGCTGCAATAAATCAGATTGCATTGCTGTTATGGGGAAAGATGGTCAATCAAAGTTTGGCATACTGTGCAGAAGCTGCAAACATTTCTTGTCTGCAACCCACAGAGGACAGGAACGTCTTAAGTTGAATCTGTATTTCTAATATGGGGGGGAAATGCTGTTCCATATAAAATATTTTTGCTCTCTATGTTCCCTTATTTACTGGGATGGTGATAACTGAAGCTGGAATGCAAATATTGGATTTAGAGCTATGTTTGAAAATGCAAAACTTGAGTTTAATTTGTGTTAATAACTTTGAAGTGCTGCAGTTTGTGTTGAAGCTCCATGGATACAGCAGCAAGGGCAAGTTTTGCCTACACACATGTTTTAGTGAGGGCAGTACAGGGCTTGTCCTGAAGCTGTACCCTGCTTTTAAGCAATATGCCCTTTTGGGGAGCTTTTCCCATCCTACTGGCAATTAACTCTGAATTTTATTTGTGAGAAGCAGTGTCACGGTAGGTGTTTTTCGTAACTAAAGCTCGGGTAGATTTTGAAAGGTAAAATCTTTACCAGTGACCCTGCATCATCTAGTATTTGTATGTATGTTAAGTTGGTGGTGTTCTTAAGAGGGCTGGAGCGTTTTATAGGAACATTCCACACACCTGATCAGTCCAATTGAAAAGCATTGTAAATTGTAGATAGTTTAAGGAATATGTCGTTTAGGATTGATTACATGTTTGAAGCTAGAGAACTCTGGCTAGAATCAGTGTTCAAATTTAGCACTTCAACCTTGTAAATGCTATCATCAAGAAAAACATTTCCTCTTCTGGGATCCCATAGCAGCTGTCAGCCATCAACTTCCTGCAGTGTGGAAAAAAAAACCCCAATCTTCACGGTCTCTTTGTCTTTAGTTTGTATAATTTTTAAAAGCCATGGTTTGAGTCTCCTGCAGTACTAATGAGACTTGAATGCATTTTTTTTAAACTAGAATGTCTTCAGACTATCCTTCAGCATACAGAGAGGGGGAGAACTAGTCAGTTGTCCAAATTAGAGTTGGGTTTTTTTTAATATTTTTTTTTCCTTCTGGTACTTTCATCAAAGAGCAATCCTTGTAATGTATTTGAAAGGTTGTGGGCAAATATGTTGGTGTAAAATGAATATTACGTATTCATTTTGAAGTCTGTGAACATTTAAGTCACTAAATATATTAATACAGCTTGGAAGCATGGCCAGTGATGCCTTATAGTGCAGTGCTTCACTTGGGCTTGAGTTACGTGCTTTTGACAGTACAGGGAGTAGACTTTTTTTCTGATCCTTAACATTGGAACTCTTAAATAGTCTTATGACATCCACTGCTTACTTTCACCTTAAATTTCTCAATATTCTTTTTAATTGGTCCCTTAGGGAAGTTGTAGTTGTAAAATGCAAGCAGGTTGGTGAAGATGATAAAGAAGTTTCAACATGGTGTTAAGGTTTCTTCCACCTAACGAATATTGTATAATGTAGTCTCTTTTCTCATGAGAATAAAGAAATTCTTTTAATCTGTGTAGTTTTTAATATAATAAATATATAAATGGTTAAGCTAGAATTTAACTGAATATTTGATGGAACATCAGAGGTAGGTAGAGCAGATAGGAGTGTTGCTAGACTGACAGTTTTTTAGCAATGTTAAGCTCTTTAGAGTATCTCTGCTTCTCTCCTTATTCTACTCATAGACAAGTGTCAAATGCTCTGAAAAGTCTGAGCTAGGCATTTGTGTAGATATTCACGGCTAAATCATGTTTATCTCTACCAACTAGGTGAGAAAAATGGCCCAGAAAAGTAATGTATCCATTTCTGATTCTCAGGAACAAGAGCAAAAAGCTGAAGAAGAAAGAATTCGGATGGAGAACATTCTGAGTGGTAACCCACTGCTGAACCTTACCGGCCCAGCACAGCCTCAGGCAAACTTCAAAGTGAAGAGGAGGTACTGTGCAATCTGTACTGCAATATCCATCCCCTTACTCCCCTTGTTACTCAGAGTCTGTCAATGTCATCACTGCCAGTGGCTTTTATTTCCTTCCTCAGATCTTGTCACAATCAGTGTAATGTGGAATCAGGATACTGATGCACGTAGTGATTGTCTTGTGCCTTTCTCTGAACAAACCATCCTGCTACTTGGTGTTTAAAAGAGGGAGGAAGAGAGATTGAGAATTGTGTTTGTCTGGCATTGTTCGTAATGATACAAAAAGTCACAGGACCAAAGTTCCTCAAGAATCCCCCTTTAAAATCTAGCTGCTTTGGAGTTTTTGATTGTTCAGGGTTTTTTGTTGGGGTTTTTTTTAGTGTAACTAGAATTAATAAATAACAGCCTTTTTCTTCATACAGTTCTTCTTTTCAGATATTCTTGTCGTGTTTATCAAAATTAGGGCCATTAGGTTCAAGGGGTTTTTCTGCTCTATTCAAATGGTCATTGTTTGGTAAAATAACCTTTAATCTACTGATGCTCATCTCACTTCTAACTCAGGAGCATGTAGGAGATGGCTTGGATTAGAAAAATAGATTTTTTTTTTCATAAAGGTTAAAATCTAATACTAATGACTAGTTGTTCTTAGTACATTTAAATGGAAGGGCCAAACTTCATTTTTATTTTTTGTTAATTGCACCTAATTTTCATGTTAAACATTTTTATTTTCAGATGGGACGATGATGTTGTCTTCAAGAATTGTGCCAAGGGGATAGATGAAACAAAAAAGGACAAAAGATTCGTGAACGATACTCTGCGATCAGAATTTCACAAAAAGTTCATGGAAAAATACATCAAGTAGTACAGTTTTATGTGCAGTGGTACTAAAGGACTTGGAAGGTCATGGTTGTTCCCTCCCTCTCTCTCAGAATTCAAGGCTGAATACCTGATCATGAATTCCCAACTGCTTTTCATCAACAGCTTCATAGTTAGTAATTGCTATGTATCTGGGGTTTTTATTCCCGCAGTATGTTTTCCTTTTAAGTTTTAATTAAATGAGCTTGTTTCATGAATGTTTTTCTGTTCATGTGCATTTACTTTTCCCGGCCGCCTTGTAAATGGTGCAAGAGAGAAGCTGGTTTGCAATAAATACTTCTGATTATTCAAATTGCTTTCCAAAACAACCTATATTTGTAGTGATGGTGGTTTTGAAACTTAGGCAATTTATGTAAATGTCAGTATTATCAAAGATGGGGAAGAGCTGAGCATGAGAAGCAACTGGACTGAAAAGAGCTTTATTTTCTATAGCAAACTGGACTTACTTCCTCTTAATAGGTAGTTAGAAACTTGGTTAATAATCTTCCCTTTAAGCTTCTCCTTACTATCAACCAAGTTACGGTTTGGTGGGGCAGTTTCAAGTTCTTAGCAGCCCTGCTTTCTGGCCTCCGTTGGCTCAGCACTTCTGGGTTGATAGCATGTAATGCTTGAGGGAACATTAAGAGGGAAGTGCTCTGTGGAGCCCAGGGCCTTTTTTTCCTCCTTGATAAACCATTGCAGTGCTCGGTCCCTCAGCCGCCACCAACCACGCGGCCTCAGAGCACAGCCTGTGTGCAGGTGGTTCAGTAGCAATAGTGTTGTCAGAAACTTGTGTTTTTATTAAGTGCATGATCTCCTCAAGCTACCATAGTACACTTTGTTTACTTTTTAAGTATCCATTCTAGCCCTCTTAATAGGACAGTATAAAATATGAATGACTGAAAAGGGATCTCAGTTGTGAAGGGACTTCTTTTTTTTCACCCCTCTCTTCTGTCATTTCGGTTGCATTTAAAGTCTTGGCCAAGTGATTCACTGGTTATGAACCTAACGTTTGCAAAATGTAGTAGTTCCTCTATCTAGAAGGCTACAGTGTCAGAACTCTGATGTGTTTATGTAAAAATCTTGTCCTTTTCCTACCCCATGTTATGCTCAGTCTAGTTCATTCTCACAGACACTGTTTCATAGTAAAACTATTCTTTTCAAGCCATTTGAAAACATACCTGATTTTAAGAGAGTAAACGTAGAGCACAATGGTTTAGATTTTTGGTTGGCATGACTCGAGTATCCTGTAAAAGCTTTCATTAGCTTCAGATGTATTTTCCACCCTTTCATTAAGCCATGCATAGTGTACTAATGCCAGCAGCTAATACCCACATTTACTTGGAAGCAAGATTTTCGGCGTGCCTAAGGTCATGTGAGCTCCTACAGCTACCAGAGGAATATGAGTTTGTGTTACTTGTGCTACCTGCCTCCCGATAGTAATGGTCCTGGAGAAGCAGAAAAAAATGGGTGTAGTTTGTAATTCTCTGTCTTTAACTTAAAGCTACTAAAATCTTGGTATATAGGCACCATGAAGAGCTGTGCTTGTCAGGGTCCGGCAGTGAAGAAGCCAGCTGCTGCTTTAGGTCTGACCTAACAGCATAGTTGTCATGGCAACAACAACAACAAAAAAATACATTGGTCTCGCAGTATTACAAGCTACAATCGCTGTGCCAAGTGAGCGAGTGAGCGTAGGGTTTGATTGGAGAGGGGGAGACATAGCTGAAACGCCAGCTCTGTGCCTTCATGGAAATCCTAAGTACATAATGCCGTCGCTTGCGTTCTTGCAGTAATAGAATTCTTTTCTTAGAAAAAATTACTGCTTTTGAGAAGTCAGATGGCTGGAGTTGGATGAGCTCTTCTTCAGTTGTTCTCCACACCTGCAGGATCATCCCTCTCTTCAGTTTTTGCAGAATGCATAGGTGTACTCGGTCATTTTTTCCAGTAGCTCCCTCCCTCCCTGAGTCTGGAGAAAGAGCTGTAGAGACCGTATAGCTCCGGGCTGCGGCTTTATTCGAGCTTTTTTTGTTGGCATTGTTCAGCTCAACCGCAGAATTTGCAGATCCTATCTGTAACCACCCCCCCCACCCCAGCGCTTTTGTATTTTAGCCTCCTGCAGTGTAAGCTGACCCACGGCCTGAGGACTCGGCAATACACAAACACAATGTGATAATTAAGGAATCTCAAGCCTTATCTCTTGGTTGAGGTTTGCATCGCGAACTACTGAATTTTCTCCAGCAGCGCCGGCAAAGTAAAGTGCCCTGTGCTTTCAGTACCGATGCTGGATTGATGTTTAACGTTCTACTTGCTTCCTGTGCTCATCTAGGGAAAGACAAACAGATCGTTTATTGTTGTAAAGCCGCAGGGTGACTGCGAGATCTTAAGAAAAATATCAAACTTGTGATGTTTTTACACCTTTTGCTCCCAGCATAGGTTTTTCCCAGGAATCTCTGTTCAGTATGACAAATAACTTGCAACAAAGGCGGTGGAGCTGGCAAGGCGGCTGTTCCAGGAGGTGAAGTGGAAGAAAGTTAACATTCAGCACTTCAAGGAATGCAATATTTTACAGTTCCTAGCAATCAGGATTGTTTAATCCGGTGTTTTTGTAAGCGGCACCTGAACCGGTGGCTTAAAAACGAAGTCACTTGCTTTATAAACAGTTTCTTCCCTTGTTTATGGTTATTTGTGGTGCAGCACTGGAGCTGAAAACCAGGATCTATTCTCCATAGAAACTAACAGTTAAACTTCAGGTTTTTAAAGGTTTGGGTTTTTTTCTCAGGGTTTTTTAAAAAGCCTTGTCTTTCAAAAGTTTTCTTGGAATATGATTTATAATTCTGAAGGGACTAATAGTATGAGGATTAAAGCTTAATGGTAGTCATAGAATGGTTTGGGTTGGAGGGGACTTTAAAGATGATCTAGTTCCAACCCCCTGCCTTGGGCAGGGGCACCTCCCCCTAGACCAGGCTGCTCAAAGCCTCATCCAACCTGGTCTTGAAATAGTCCTGCAGCTGGAAATAATTGTGCTGTGTGTATACGAAGTTGTAAAATATTTAGCATCTCTTTGTATTCCCCATCTAGATGGCTGAATATTAAAGGCTTCATATCGCAAGCAGCAAAATTATTGTCTGCATGTAGCTATCCTATGAATGTCTGGAAGATTTTTGATGGTGGTGGTGTGGTTTTGTGTTTTGTTTGTTTGTATTTTGTATGTGTGTGCGTGTGGTTTTTTGTTTTGTTTTCATTTTGTTTTTTTTAAAAAAAGCTCTTTTTTTTGGTGAGTTCCAGTTCCTCTGTTAAATTGGATTTTATTTGAAATAAAATCCTGGGGCAGAGGTGATCTGGTACTTGCTGTGTACCTTTGAATGCCTCACAGGCAGCCCAGCTGGTGCCTGGTGTGGTGACAGCCTGGTGTCTCCTTTCAGCCATGAACATATCAGTTCCCATCAAGCTGCTGAATTTTCTCTCTGCTTTTTCCTACAACTACAAATACCTTAAAGTCTTTCATGCTGGAGGCGAGATCTGAGCACCGGGTCAAACCATCAAATGGATGGGGGATGGTGCCTTGAAGCACTTCACTTCAAAGGCAGAACTGTAGGATTCAAGCCTTGGAAGGATGTGCAGATGCTCAGAGATCGCTTCAGGCTCAAGTGTTTATTCGTATCTGCAGTCATGGCTAGTTGGAGCCTGAAGCTTTAATTCTCTTCTAAGGTAAGTCAGAATCATATGTAGGGGCTTCCCTGATTTTATTTCTTTCTCAGTGCTTGGTGCTTTGCAGTACAAATTTAGGGGAAGAGAAAATACCCACCAAAATGTTCCCACCTGTGGAAGGCCTCCTTCCATCTCCTATCAACTTTTAGAATGAAATGTAGATAGTTGTTGGTCAAGAACAAAACTTCCTGCCAAATTTTGTCTTGTCTATTTGGGAGAAAAATTTTGGGGTGCCTTTTCCAAAGAAATAACGTGTATGTTTTGCTGTGAGTTTAGCCACTTTTTCCCTAGGCAGCCTGGCATATTGTCGTATTTAGCGACAAAAGCAAATGCAGCCTCACTGCTGTACCTTTTGTCCCCGAAGATACGGTTCAAGCAGAATGTAAATAGGCACATTTGGAAAAGTCACATCTCCTAAAAAAGGGTCCTCTGAGCTCTCCTTTTGAGTTGGAGATAAGTAGAAAGAAGAATGTTTCTATAGGTGTCCAAGTTACTAATTTTAAATGAATTTTAAAAAAAACCCAACACTGAATTCTTGTGTTGTTCAATCAGAGATGCAACATTTTACTGTTGTGCTGTTTTCCTCCTTTGAGATCATGGAGGTTGGCTTTTATGAATTTCAGACTTGACTTTGTTTTCCTGCCATAGGTAAGCATATCATGGGATGTAACTGAAGACAAATGGCCATGGTGCTGTGACTGGCAGGGAAATAAGATTGCAAATGAAACAGTGACTGTGTCTAGTTTTTAAATTGCTTTAGTTCACAGAGTTGGAATAGTGTAGTATGGAGCTTCTTCCCCCTTTGTAGTATCTGACCAGCAGCTGAGGAGCAGAAGATTGAAGTTGCTAATCTTATGGAAATTTGATATTTCAAATGGGAAACTGCAGCTTGGTGAATTAAAAAGCAAACAAACAAAAAACAACAACAACAAAACCCCAAACATGAAATTCCTTGGAATTCTAGTGTGCTTAGTGTGTCTCTAACAAGAAGGAAGAATCATCTAGATCTAAACAAATTATGTCTTCTTACCCAAATCCCAACCTGCCACCAAGCCTAAGCAATACCTTCTGATACAGGGAACTGTGACTGTAGAGGAGGTGGAAAAATGAAACAGAAATCTTATTGCTCTCTGTTGAAATCAGTAGCATCTGGATAGGAAAAGAAGATGATTTCTAAATTGTACTCCACTGTGTAGATTCCAATGGGGACCTGTTACGATAGGTTTTACAGAAACTGAGGCTGTAAAGCAGTCTGTATTCTGAAGAGCCTAATTGCTCAGGAGTTTGGGGGAAGGGCAAGATGGAGACAGACTGTTCACTCCCAAAAAATTGTCTGTGGGAGCTGAGTGGTGAGCTCCTCTCCCCTGCCCACTTCCTTACCTACAGCTCTGACCCTCGTCCCAGCTCTTTTCTTAGAAATAGTCATGTTAAGAAGTTGGGCTATTTCTTTATTTTTTTTACTGAGTTGTTTCCAGTGGGTGGAGTTTCAAGCAGCTGCTCTTCCTGCAGTGGAAAAAGCTTATTTTTACTGCACTGGGAGAACAAGCAGTAAGTTCAATCTGGATAAGGGTGAAGGCTGCCAGTTGGTCTTCTTGCTTTCAGCTGGGGTCCCCTGGGGCTGAGCTCCATCTTTGGGGTGGCCCGGTTGGACTCAGTGATACACAAGTTGGTGGGGTGTGTGGGTGGTACACTCTGCTGAAGCATCACATGCTGAACTACCGCCTGGGTGAATGGTTGAATCCCAGCACTGAACTTCTGGATATTCTTGTTACAAGATAAATTAATTCTCTGACAGAAAAGTCTGTTCTGACTGAAATCCTTATAAACCTTTCCTCTGGTTTGCATACGTCCTAGACATCCTGTATTGATATGCCCCAGGTAAGAGCCCCAGATGTGCTGTCATGGTGAGACCAGCACAATTCAGAGTTCTGTGAATGTTCTCGCTGAATTTCTCCTTCTGGTGCACATCACAAAAATGTCACTGTCTCTTTGAGGCCAGGATGACAATGGACTTGAACAAAACGAGTCATCAAGCCTAATCCATGACCTAGTTTGCAGGGGCTGGTACTCCTGTGTTTACCAGCCCTGAAGCTCAGTGTGCGATGGTCTCAGTCTCTTTCCTTGTTCTGAAGAGGTGCTGCAGCTGGAGGCTGCTCTGAAGCCAGGCAGCAACAGAGATTGTCAACACCAGACAGAAGAGTGGAAGAAGTTGGCATCTTGTTGGCTTGCTTTCATCTGATGAACTGTCAAACTTCAGGATTCTGTTAAACCAGCTTTCCCCAGTACAAGCTGCTCCTGCTAGCAATGTATGGATTCATCCCATCTCTTACTGCAAGGCTTGTTTTGGGCAGTGCAGCAAAGATGGTGAATGCTGTGATTTATTTTAGATAATGATGCTTCACTGGAACATCTTTCTGGTTTGAAACTTTTCGGGCTGAATTAATTTCAGTTGGAGGCAGAAGTAAGCTGTTGGTAAAGACAATGAATCATGTTTTCTGAAAGCTTTAGAAATTATTCATAGATGTTGAAATCTGTAGCTGTTCTATGCGCCCACCTCCTCTTTTAATTTATGCTTGGTTTTCAAACACTGGCTTTTAAACAATGTATATTCTCTCTTTCAGTGCGGACAGTAAGAGAAGGAATAATTTTAGAAAATTCCAGAGCCAAAGAATTTTTTAAAAAGGCAAACTAAAGTCCTTTATGTAATATTCCTTTATGCCACTTGTTCCAATAAAGAATAAAAGCAAGATGGTGTTAAGTAGGCGTTAGAGCAGGGGATGGTAATCAGGACTCCAGAGTCTATTTCCAGCCACTAACCCAGCATGGTGGCCTGGTTTTTATTCCCCTTGATGGACATACACTGAAGAACTTGTTATATTTGTGGGATCGGGCAGGAAGCTAAGGGCTGAAGCAGTGATTTTATCCCTACACAAATGCGAGAAAAGCAGCATTTGTTTTTTTGCCATTTGTGTGAATTTTCAGGAGCAGCTCAACCACGTAAACACTTCCAGTCCAAAGCCTGGATCTGGGCGAAGAGCAGGGTGCTGGCATCCCAGCTCTGCCTGGCTCTGTTCCCACTGAAGGGGATGTACCTTCTACCACTGCAGTGCTCAGCCATGGGGAACAAGGCAAGAACCCGCCATAGAGCGTCTGATAGCCTTGGTGGTCGCAACAGAGATGCAGGAGATCTCCATCAATAGTGCTTGAAGCAAGGGATAGAGGGAGAAGTACTCAGTGCTAGTCCCTGCTGTAAGTTCATGGCTTATGCACTCGTGAGTCCCTCAGTCTGGAAGCTGTTGGCAACTTGTGGTCTTGTGGCAGGAGCTGGGCAACGATGTCTTCTGTCAGTCTGGGTGGAGCACTGAAGTGAGATGAAGCAGATAAAGTCCCTGGTGCAGAAAGGTACGTGTTGGCGTCGACAGATGCTGTGCCACACTTCTCTGGTGGGCAGTGGTCTCAGTGGGGGAATGCAGCCAGCCTCTGGGACGTGCCTTGGGGTAACACTAGGCCATCTGGACTTCTGCTTTCCAGGCCAAACTCCTGCAGGAGGACAGAGCTTGGGACCTTTGTCCACTGAGTTGCCCATTAGCTCAGCTGTAGCTGAGAGCATGGCTGGATCAGGACTGAGAACGGGGAGCCAGGGCCTTTACACATTCATTTTTCACAACGTTTTTTGGTCAATTAGCAGTAATCTGTCTCAGAAACAGATTTTTAATTTTACTTTTCCTTTTAATAGAAAGCTACTGGCAGCTACTGATTGCAGATGGGAGCGTTTGTGGATAAAGGCTTTAGCCTTTCCTTTTCATACTGCTGCAGCCTCACTGGCTGGCTCCTCTTCGGCATTTGTCGGTTTGGAGTGGGTTTGTTATTTAATTGCATCCATTTTTTTCCCCGATAGTTACTTCTTGCCAAGAATATCAAATCTGAGAACTGGGGCGAGTGTGTTGCAAGAAAACAGAAAGATGCCATGAGGCGCCTTGGTACAAGGGAACGCGAGCAGGGACTTGACAGAAGAGCTGGAGGGTGTCTGGACTGCACTCAACTGCAGACGGACTACCAGATGCAGAAAGTTAAAGAAAAAAAAAAAAAAAATAGTGAAATGAAGTGAAGGGAAGAGATCGGGAGATTGGAAGGAGTGTCATGGATGAGCAGGAAAGATGAGCAGAGTAAAATTGATAGAGAGAAGCTCTTCCCACTCCTGTAACATGCCCTATCCAAAGAGGTGATAACTCATTACCTAGGACCAGATGGACCCGTTTGTCCGCTCTGGACAGCTCAGCAGAACTTGTTCCAGCTGCCACCAAGGATGAGTTTCAGAGTCTTAGCACAGATCATTGCTCTTTTGATGACGAGTTCAGGAGCCTGTCAACAGGTTTTCCAAAGCACTCAACATCTGTGGGAAAATGCTAAGCAACGTCTGAAATTGTGGTCAGTTAAGAAGCATCTGAAAGGGAGCTGGGAACTTTTGAAGATCTAATTTCTGTCCCAGGATGCTCCAAACCCAGTGCTCTGAAACATTAATCCTGTGACCGTCATGGCTCTGGTTTTATCCCAGCATTACACTGCTGGCTGTGGTGGAGTTATTCTTGGTCCTAGCTGCTGTAAATGGGAGAGCAAGACCAAGAGGTTTCTAAATACTTGGAATTCTTTTTTTAGTGAAATGTGTTTTCTAAGTGGAAATAACAATAAACCAAAGTCTGTTTTGGAATATCCTGAACGCCCTGAGTCAGCTGCATCTTTTCCTGCCGAGTGCGGGGAGGCTGGTGGAATAAGCCATCCCTGCCAGCTGCAGGGACAGTGAATAACTGAGTGTGAGAGCACCAGCTGCAAATCAGAGGTGGCAAGCTGGGCTCTAGAGGGATGGGTTGATGCCGAATAGCATCATTAGGGGACTAATCCAGCAGCTGCTCTTCCTAAGGAAAGAGATTTGTCAGCAAGTTCAAAACTCCTTGCAAGTTTTCTTTGCTGATACAGCAGAATCAGAGAAGACATGGGGACAGCAGGGTTGGGGCATGAAGGATGTGGTGGGACTAGCACTAGATCTTCAGCTAAGCCAACCTTTGCCAGCAGAGGAGTGAGTCCAGGGCTTATTTTCTACTGCTGGCTTTTAATTATCTTCTTTCCTCTGTAATACCTAAATTTTAAAGAAAGGCAAAGCAGTGGAGATATGGGGTTTTTTTTATCCAGCATTCAGTAGGACAGAATATAGGTGGTAATTGTAAAGCAATATCCAGAGAGCTCAGGAAGTATGAAGATACTCCCAAGCTTTCTCTTCCTTTTTATTGTGAGTTGGCAACAGGGAAAGGCTTGATATCTGCAGATGCTGCCTTGTGCAAGATGGCATGGATTGGCACTGGACACCAAGGCTGGAGAGAGCTTTGCTGTAACAATTAACGCCCATAAACCAAACACAACAGATGCAACAGAAATGGTGGCTCCAGCTCATACCTGTCATCTCCCATAGTGGACATAGCTTCAGCCTCTGGTGCTTCCATGCTGGTATTGTCATAGGTACAGTTGGAGGTGGGGAATGAGAGGGAAACATGACACTTTTCACAGTTTGAGGTCCTGAACTTGTCCATAGAGTTGCTGCCAAGCAGAGTGCCAGTGCAGTGAAACAACACGTCTCCCACATGACTTGGAGCTGTGGTTGCCTTCTTGCATGGCAATTTGGTTGCTGCTGCCCCATGCTGCCATGTAACCATAGCCCTGTCATGGGCTGTTCATCCCATGGTGGAATTTATGCTTTCAGATGGGCTTCTCCAACATTGTAATGGTATTTTAAGGCTGTCTTCTGATTGTCTGAGGTGGAGGAGACTTTCCCGTTTACCAGGATTATGCTGAAATCAAATCTCGTGCTCTAAGACACTTGTAAGCACCACCTCACTCATCCCGGTGAATGCAACGTGGAGTCATACATGTGTGCTCTCCTTTCCATCAAGAGGAAGCTCACAAACAGAGCCCAGGACACATCCCTGACCATGACCTCTGTAGTTCCCCTGAAGCATGAGTGCATCATTGGCATACATGAGTGAGCATCATGCAGGACAAGGTGGCTGCTTTATCATAGGAGTTTAAGCCTCAGAGGGAGGAATATCTATAGAATGTTGGCCTGGTCCTAACAGAGTTTCTGGAAACTGCTGGGATGCTCATTGGCTTTGGTAGGGCAGCACTACTGACTTCACACCTCTTTGGAGGTTTACTTTAGTGCAGCACTGAAATCCAGTTCTAAGAGCTAGCTTTTCCCAAAGGGTAAATGACCAGAGAAACTGAAATTGGCTCCTTCTCTCTTTGAATAAGAGTTGAGGCTAATTATAAAACTTCTCAGTTGCCCTCAAAATCAAGGACTATGTGATGGCTGTGTTGTGAAGGAATCATGGTGGCTTTGTCTGATACAGCAGAAAGAGGAGCTTGGGGGTCTTGCTGGTTGGCAGAGGTGTGCTCTGCCTGAGGAGCAGGACAGGGTACCCCTTGATGCCAGTAAGCCTGCAAAATGGGTATGGTTTGACTGCAGTGATGTTGATTGAGTCAGGTCAAATGTTCTGACCTTGTGATAACCGATGTAGGCACTTCAGAGCATGCTGGACAGGGAGTTCCTGGGGGCTGGGGTGGCTCTGCAGGCCTGCATGGGTTGCTTTTGCTCTCGCTGGCTACCAGCACAGTGGTACTGGAGAGTGGTGGAAAGCACTCCCAGCTCTGAAAAAGCCTCTTTGCAGTTGTGCTTGGAGGCAGCAAAAGGGGCGTCAGTTGTGATTTGGGTGCAGAATGAGAGTTTCAAATACTGCACCTCTGGGGAAGGAGGAGAGACCCCCTCCCCCCTCCAAACACACCACCTCTGCTCTCCTCTGCTTCACTGAGTTTCTCTCAGGGGAGCTAAGCTGCTCTTCTCGCAGGGCTGGAGAGCTGAAGACAACACTTAAAAAAGGGGGATGTAGAGAGAAGAGAATGTGCATCTGTGCTCCTCTCACTTCAGCATCAAGAGGAGAGACTGACTGAGCAATTTGCAAGCTAGCCCTGCAGACCCTGGCTCCCCACCCACCGGGAAAACTCATTTTCAAGAAGATACCTTGAAGACTTCTAGTTTATTTTGTCCTGGCTGCTTATTTATGACATTTCAAGTTTTGAGCTGCAGTGTTTGAATTTCCCCAAGTCTGTGTGCCTATCATTATATTATGACAATACCTTGTTTCTTCCCCAAGTGTTTTCACCCAGGGCTACCCACTGGGTTTCCATTAGCCAGAAGCTGGTCACCACAAAGTTCCAGGGGGGCAGCTGGGAGGGCAAAAGCCTGTGTGAAAACACAGGGTCACCCCTTCTCCTCAATGTCAGGCACATGGAAGGACCCCAATGCTCATGAAAACACACCCAATTTATTTATTTTTTTCTTGTTTTGAAACATTCAAATCCCAAAGGCTTGGGGTCAGTTGGCTGCACCCCTGCAAACCTTTAATGCTACCCTGGTATGACACAGAGATCACAGCTGAAGACAAAACAACCTCACTTGTCTGTCAGGGATATCTCTTGCAACGTCCTCTTCGTTGCTCCAGCCCTGGGGGTTCTTCCATGTTTCAGGCTGTAAGACACAGTGTAGTGGGTCAAGGCAAGGCCAGAGATCCCAAGTGAAAGAGATGAAAACAAGCTCCTTTAATATAAACTATATGTTTTCTTATCCATGCTCAATTTACACACTGCATTTTTGACTCCTCTCTGACAAGCAGTGTTTATCTGGCAGGGGACAACTCCCATTAGCAACCAAGGGCTGCATCAGATTTTTCTATGCCTTATTTAAACAGAATCTTTTGCTTGTGTTTCCCTTTTAAAATGATGGAGCAAACAGCTCAAAAGTGACTGAGGCAAGGCCACAGCACCCAGTTCCCTCTCCATGTGCCTCCAACTAAAAAGCTTGAGGGAAGATAAAGCATTGAGTCTCGCTGGAAAACATTTCAACTCGCTGATTCAGAAGGGTCAAAGAAAACCCATCTCCAGGAGACAAAAATAAAATAGAAGCAAGCTTTCAGCTTCTATTGAAACTGCTGGCTGGCATTTATGAAAAACCTTGGGTTGTGGTAACACAGACTAATATTTTAATAATATTTAGAATAATCTCTGTTTACACAAAACTTGTGTTTTACGTGAAGGTCACTTCTATTAAGGCAGTATCTCTGCCAGGAATAGAACCCTTTTTCTTTGGAAAACCAGAAGAAAAATGCAGAAGCTATTGTTTGCATAAGACTGGCCAGTTCTAGAACTCTTCTCAGCCTTGGGGTGGCTGAGGGCTGGAGGGGCAGCCAGCAGAGCAACTGCTGCTTGAGTGAGGCAATGACTGGCCATTGCACTAGCCCATGCCCAGTCTTAAACCTTCCTATATTGCCCCCCTGTACCAAAGAAGTGTTCTTTTCCTGACTCACTTCCTCTCTCCACTTTCCTTTGATCACACTCTGGAGCCAAGCATCCCACCCCGTGCCAGCTAAACCAGAGGGAAGAGCAGCTTTGTTGGCTTTAGGAAACAATGAGCTGGTTTTGGATTTGAAGGGGCTTTTGGCAGCCCTGGTATCTCTCCATGGAATCACTGAGGTTCTGGCAGAGGCAGCTCTTCCCCCTTGAGACTCCATCCCATGCCAAAGCTGTCTGTGTTCCAGCTCCATGGACTCTGTCCTGCTATTCTGGGATGCTCTGGCTCAGCATCACCAATGAGAAGGCACAATCTCATGCGGCAACGATCATACTCCACACCTGGGTCCAACCCTGAAGACCTTGATTCTGTCTTTGCTGACTTTGGGAGCATCCACCACCCCTATTTTTGGCACTGCATTTCCAGGGGGGGGGGCGGGGCATGTAACAGCCCAGGTGAGGCTGTTTCAGTGTTTGCACCCAGCTGGTGGTTAGGTACCTGCCTGCTCCTTCTGTGATCCTTCTATTTCCTGCATCTGGTGTAGAGGTCTTGGCGGGACAATGTCCCTCAGGCTGTGCCTGGTGTATGTTGTTGGGGGACACCAAGGGGTGAGATTGAAAAGGAGGGTCTCAAACCCAGGATCTCTCCAGAGTCCTCCAGCTCCTTTTCAAGGATTGTTTTTATGTTTCTGTGGATGAAGAAATAAAGGTTTGTGATTTATTCACAGCCTAAGACAAGCTGAAGGGCTGATCCCCACTCCCTGGTGAGGTGGGGAAGTGCTTTGGGCTGGTCTCAAGGACAGCAGGTAAACCCACTTAAGCTCCAGGTGTGCGATGGGAGAGGTGCCTTCTTGTGTGCTCTGCATCCAGGCCATGGTGATCTGACAATAATTATTGATTAATAATTTGTTTCAGAAAAAAATTATTTTTTGAGGAATAATGCCCAGTGGTTGGCAGGGTGGACTTTGACCTCATAAGCTTTCATTTTTGTTTATTTTCCTGTTGACTTTTGATTTTTAAGCAATTTACTTTGCCCTCTGAGGCTGAGGTTACTCGTGATTAAAAGAAGGATGTGGCTCACACATGTCTCTTCCTCTCCCCACCCAAATATTCAGCAGGCTCAGACTTCCCAGGTGGGATCAGAAGTCATGGCACCAATCCACAGCTTTCCTAGGATTTCTGGTTTGCAACACATTTTGCCCAAATCCCCTCTGAGCCTTCTGGAAGGAGATTGGAAAGCACCCACATAATCAGGGCACCATCTCCTGCTCCACCACCCTGGAATCTATTGACCACTGTGGTGGTATCCACACAAGGAGGATGGAAATGGGCACCCTGGTCCCCAAGGTGTGGTTGTTCAACACATTCTCTCTTCAAGGTAAGGAGGAAAAAACAATTCCACTTAAATGGCCTTTTGGTGGTTTCCATCCATTTGGAGCTGTTTTCCATTGCACTGGCTTCCCTCCGTGGATTGGTGATCAGTCATTCACTGCAGGTCCCCTTCTGAGCCCAGAGACATCCTGGACAGGATGGTGCCAGGAAGGACCCAAGGTATTTACAGTAGGAAACAGTGGGAGAAGACTTGCTCCCGTGGTGTTTTCTCTATGAGCAGCAAATCACAGAGGTTCCCCCTGACCCCTCCTCCTAGAAATGAGATGAAAAGACAGTTACATGAAATCCCAGTTGCTGCAACAGGGGATGGTCCTGACAATTTTTCCAAGGGCTTCACGCTGAGCAGCAGCATTGGGGAGGCAGCTCCTGCTACCAGGACCTCACTGGGCTGAGCTGAACACTGCCTGGTCCCAGCGTGGTGCCTCCTTCAGTGTCACGATGACAGCTTGGGCTGCTCAGCCACACGAGAAGCACAGCAGAAGCCTTGGGTGCTGATGCAGTGCAAAATAGTAGCTGAGGGTATATTTCAAGCCCTTGCAATCTCAGATTTCATGCACAACTTGGTGGAAGTTGTTCAGCATCTCTGGGATTTGGATCCTGATACATAACGTACAGATGGCAGAATAAACTGAGAGACATGCAAATGCTCTGCTGATGGACACAGATCCATCCCTGAAGGAGGTTACTTCTCACTCTGCCAGAGCAGGCTGGGGTGGGAAATGAGACGCTGAAGAAAATGAAACCACAGTGGCAGAGCCGCTTCCCAAGGGCGATATGGTCATTCAGCATCTCTACATCCTTCCCCCAGTTATATTGTGGTGGGAAGCAAGAGCATTCATCAGGCCTCTGTCCTGCAAGTGGGAAATGCTGAGCTGCTGCTTTCTCCTCTCTTTGGCATGCTCTGCATCATCTCACTTGGCCTGGGACCTGGCCCTCAAATGTAGATCTGTCACGTTTCCCCCATTCTGTGCTGTCTCCTCTGAAAGCAGGGGGCTGCTCTTAAGGGCTTAACACTCCTGTGATGGTACCTGGGTTTTCCAGGGCATTCTTGTGACGATGGCTCAACATGTTTATGTTACCACATATTATTTCTTATGCCACTGACATTGCCAGAAATACTAAATGAGCCCCATGACTGAAATTTTGCTATCTCCAGGAGTTTTCTCCCTTGTAGGTTGAGAAAACCCTTACTGAGACAGAGCACTGGGGTCTCCCTTAGTCTGTTTGCTATCCATCTCACAGTCTCTTCCCATCAGGTATTGTATTCTCCATTTTAATTAATAATTTCACATGGGACACCATAAAAAAATGTGCTAAAGTCTGGTGAGACATGACCAAGTGTCTCTCCTTTGCCTAGAAAATCAGTTATTCAGGAAAGCTTGCAGAATTCTCCAGCAATAATTTTGTTTGGCAGACATACCGTAGACAAGCAGAGCTGTAGGTGCCCAGGGCATCTTTCTTGCCTTTCTTAAATTACTATTTTCTAGCACTGCTTTTAAACCGACATAGATTAATTTCAAGTACTTGCTGCTGAACTTGCAATTTCATGGCCATTTCTTCCCTGACTCTGGAATGGAGCTGGCCCAGTTCCTCCAATTTTCATGCACGCAGCTCTTTGAGATTTCCTTCCCTGTTAGATGTGGTGGATGCCATATCCTGATGTCCATCATCCATCTTCAGTTTGGCCCAAGATTCAGCATCCTCTTCCTCTCTAAAGCCTGACACCAAACAACGCCTCATTTGAGGGATGTAGTTTGGTATCTCCAGACTCTGCCACACCCTGGACATTCAGAAGCCACATTTCTTTCTTCTTTTCTCATTTATGACTCATGAACATTTTGCTAGTTGTTTTAATTTCCTTTGCAAAATCTAACACAGCTTGACTTTGGCAGTTCCCACATTACCCCTGCACTGCCTGACCTTTAACATAAAACTCTTTCCTGGTTAATCCCTTTTTCCATCCATTGCAGGCTTGTGGTTATTACTAATATTCTTTCTGTGGTAATTCTTCACCCATTTAAGGCTTTGGCCTTTCCCCTAAGAGGTTTCCTCTTTTGCCTGGGATTGCATTCCAGATTGGTGTACATTCAGTTGATTTCTCTGATTAATTATTTTAATTTCTTAAAATTCCTTCTCTGAAAAACAATAGCATCAAGCTAACTTTCTTTTTCTTTTTCTTTTCTTTTTCTTTTTCTTTTTCTTTTTCTTTTTTTTTCTTTTTTAATTTAAATTGAAAGATCATGAGGGCATTCAATCCGAGATATTTTCTATGACAAATTCCTTTATAATGTCCTTACTTCTTATCAAAGCAAAGCAAGAAGCTCTTCCTTCCTGTTGGAGTAATAACACTTCAGTGAAGAAACCAGACTGTTGCATTCAGGAGTAGCCGCATCTTATCATCACTAGCAGTGTGACAGGAAGTTAAGGACTTCATTAAAAACACCACTCCCATGCTTGAATAGACCAGCCCCATGACAACAGCACAGAAATCCCTGTCCATATCCCCATCTGACCCCAGTGATCTAGAGGAAGGTGCCAACACTACCCTCATATGGCCTTTTGATGTGCCTGTCTCCTTCCTATCACCGCTGACCCTCCTAGATCCTTCCTAGCCAAAGCATTGGAGGATGTGATTTCTCTCTCCCAGGTTAGTACTCTCATTAGATCATGTTTCTGCAGAGCTCTGTGAGGTCTACTTACTTCTCTCCATCCCTGCTGCTGAGTCTGGGTCCTGTTCATCATTATTCATGCTTCCCTAGCCTGACCCAACTATTTGTCTGATCTCCTGCAGATTCTCCCTGGAAGCTGCCATGGGAAACAGCTAATTTGCTTGATATTAAATCAACACCTATGAAAATTATGCTGTGACTTTCCCTTCAGCAGGTCTCAGTCAAATTTAAACTCATTATACCCTGATTTACCTTATACCCCCAATTAAGGTGTCACTTGGAAGTGCCTGTAGGTACTTGGTTGGAAACTAGGCCCCATCCTCAATCTCAGTGCCAAGGGTGACTCTGATCTAGATTCTCTTTCCACTCATCTTCCAGCCTCCTTTTCCTCTTCATTGCTGTCATCTTGTCAAGATTTGTAATCTTAATTCACAGGAACAGGCATGTATTAGAAGCTTTGAGGCTTATGTGTCTTGGAAGGATGAATTCTTTGGGACCTAGGTAGAAATGGAATGTCAAATAGTTACTCCACTGCTACAAGACATTAGTATCTGCTGGTAATTTAGGAGGACTTCTACATGTTATCAGCCTCTCTCCAGTGGTATTCAGCCCCATGATTGCAAAGGTCCACAAATGACAGAAGGGTCCTGAACCATTTCACATTTTTTCCTTATGTTGCTTTAGAATCATAGAATCATCCTGGTTGGAAGTGACCTTTAAGATCATCAATTCCAACTGTTAACTCAGCACTGCTGGGTCACCACTAAACCATGTCCCTCAGCAAAACACCTATAGTGGACATCTATTGTACCACCCAAGGGCCTAGCCCTGCTCCTGTTCTGTTGGCTTTCTGGAGATAAATCAGGTCCTTAGACCATGTCTTCCTCATGTTTTGAAACCTGCAGGAATGTGCTCTGCCTCCACCGCATCAGGGCTGACTCCTCTGACCTTTTTCTCAAACACGCGGTTCTCTTCACAGCTAAGTAGCACACCACTAACTTGAGGCCTCAACAAACAATGTGACTGAGAACATTTTCCTTCACTGGTCTGGAAGGAAAGGTTTAGAAGAGGGGTCTGGAGGGGTCTGACAGAGATGTTTCACCAGTACAAGGAGGAATGGCTACAGTACTCACACTGCCCATGTCCCACACTGCCCACCAAACACTGTATGGTCATATGTGTCCCTTCCAATTCTCCCTCATTCTATGATGGTCTGCTATGAAAAACCTTTGATGCATAGAGTATCCAATAGGATAGTCCTTGCAAATGGACTTGGTGATGGGTGGAGACTTTGCGGTGCCTCCCTGATGGTCCCATGGGCTGGCACAGGGGGCACACAGAGCTGGTGCCGTGAGGAGATTGCCAAGGAGACTCCTGGCTGCAGGTCCATGCTCAAGCAGTCCCAGCGCTGCTGCACCCTTCCATGCCACTTCTCCTGGGATCAGGAGGGACTAGCCATGGGTCGCAACTTTTGCACATCATGATAACGCAGCGCTGCTCTGGAACCCCCAGAGTGGGTCCCACGGACACATGCCTGGCGCAGGTTGCTGCTGGAGCTGCTCCTGGAGCAGGCCCTGAAATGGCATTCCCCTCCCCAGCAAGCTGGGGGTGAGTCTGTGCGTCCAAAAACATCTCCTCTACTTAGGACTTCAAGTGCATTTTTCACATGGGAAAAATCTGGTTGCTGGTGAAGGATCCAAGGAGAAAGCCGACATGCGTGGGATGAAGGCTGCCAAGTGCTGGGAAATGTTTGCTCTAAAGAGGTGTATTAAATACCTCCCTAAAACTGAAATGAACCCTGTCTGCAGTAGCTGGTTTGGGTCTGAATAGGCCAACTGGGTGATGAGGCAAGGAGGACTTACACACCCAGAGGCTATGAAATAAAATCAGAAGTTTTCAAAGGCAGCCCAGTTCTAGAGAGCACTTCATCTTGTTTTCTCCATCCAGAAGCAAACAATATGCCCAGGTCAAGATTTTTACCTGAAAAGACTGAAGTTTGAGCTGGCCTGGCCACAGCCAGTGATCACAGGGGGTTAATAGATAATTTTCTACGGGAATGGACACGCAGTATGCTGTGGAATCAAATTGTTCACCTTCAAACTCTTGCTACCTGTGGTGAACAAAATTCTTTCATTCTTTTGTATATCTTATTCTTATTCTTATTCTTTCTTAGTCATTTTCTTTTTCCCTGTAATGAACTGAATTTCTTACTCTTATATTTTTTGTTCCCTGCCATGAATGAAATTTGTTGTTCTTGGTCTTTTTTTTTTTCCTTATTCCTATGCCTGTTCTTACTGTTTTTCTTGTTTTCTTGTTCCTATTCCAATTCTTTTTCTTATTCCAATTCTTATTCTTATGCCTTTTCCTCTATCTCTCCCTACTCTTGCTATTACTATTACTACCATTGCCATATGACTATTACATCGCCATCACCATCACCACCACAGGCTGGAGCTGCCCTTCACACCAAAAATCTGCCCATATGGTGTGCTACACAAACACAAAATGTCCATGACCCCATTCTGGAGCCTTCCCAGTTTAAGTGCTGGGGAAGAGAAGGCAGGACGGCACAGCAGGGGTGAGCAGCTCCCACACAGCTCTGGCACATGGGCAGAACCCTTGATCCGGGTGGCTTTGTCCAGGAGTTGTCACATGGCTGCTGGAGAGCGGCACTGGGGACCTGTTGATGGTGGATGGGGACAGGGACGAGGGAGGCTGGTGGTGCTGCTCTAGCTGGGGTCGGGTGAGGCTGCGGGGCCCTGTGGACAGGAGAAGATCCAGTACACTCACAGCCATCTGGGTAACACGATAAGGAGCTCATAGCAAATAAAGGCTCATCCGTCTAAAAAAAGCCCTGTGGCAGGGGGGGTGAGGCATTAACACCTAAGTGAAAGGGCTCTTACTTCTGTGCCAGATTTAGGCTCGGGGAACTTGTACAATGATTTCATTTGAAAACAGAGGTGCACCAAGCTGCTGCACTGGTAATAAAAACAACAACAACAAAATTCATGTTATCATTACTAGTAGTATTACTACTATTTACAGCTTGAAACAGTGATTTTGGGGCACCACACATAACCCCACTGTGCAAGGCACTGTACAATCACTTAAATGAGGGCAGCACCTTCTTCTCAGCTGGTCAATCTTAAAACTAAACAGGAAAATGTGGGGAAAAGGTAGCACACGAGGACCTGAACATCTGGACTTTCTCTGCCTGTTTCTGGCGGGGTTGAGTCAGGAAAACACATGGGAAGCAGCAGGGTGAGAAGGATGGAGCAGAGCAGCAGGGTGGGATCAGTGTTGCAAGGATGGTTTGCACCTGGGTGTTGGGCTGATGCTGCTCCTTTGACAGTCCTGAGGCAGCTGCTTTGGATGCTCCATGTTCCCCATGGGGTCACCAGGTCCCACCGCTGCATTGATAGGCTCAGGGAGTAGACAGCATCAGAGAAAAGACATGGTGGCCATCAGTTCCCCCAGTAAGAGCAGGAAACCACTGGATTTGGTGCTTGGCCTGCCAGTTCCTGGATGTGCTATGAATTTAGGTAGAATTCATCCTCTGAGCAGGAATTATTTTTTTTTGTGTACCAAATTGCAATGCTATTATTATAAGTCTACCAGAATGGGTCATCTTAAAAACACCCTGAATAACCACATCAAGGGAAGGGACCTCCACCTCCTCACACCCTGTGACACTCTTCTCTCAGCACTTCCTCCCAGTGGGATTTCTCCCGCCTGGGTTGATCAAGACCCAAACCGGGGACTGGTGGCTGCTGCCAGGGTCCCCAGTCCTCTCCCTGAGGCCAGCTGTCCTGCTGGAAGCTTCACATGCCTGGAGGTTCACTGGCTGTGCACCCCACTTCTGCAGAAGCCCAGGACTGCTCCCAGGGCACAGGCACTAGAGGAGCTGTGAACAGGGAGTCAAAGAGGCCACCAAGCATCCAGGGAAGCTACCACAATGGCCAGGTATGGGTATGACCTCATAGGAGATGTGGGGGCACTGCTGTCCTCCTACTTTTGGCTTGCTGATAGCTCTGTCAACTGCCTCTCCCAGTAGTACCCTGGAAAACACAAGCTCCCATCCAGCACTGAGCTTTGCCTCATGTCCTCCGCCCCACCAAGATGGGGGGCAGAGGGAAGGGAGGGAGGCACTGTGGGGCTGGTTCTCATCTCTCATCGCTGCCCTGCTTTGTGTCCGAGCAGAGGGCGCTGGCAAAGGACCGAGGTCTGGGCTGGGGCAGGGCCACGCAGGGTTATTCTGGAAAATATGCGCGATGAAATTTTATTCATCTAAAGCTGAAGTGGTTGGTATGAAAGAAAATAGCTTGTGGTCTTTCATACCTCGAGTCAATGAATTCCTGGGCCTTATATAGCTCAGGAATGCTGGGTGCTCTCAGCTGGTTTTACAAGGCTGCGAAGTCGCTGCTTAAGGTCTGGATGAACATTAATCACGGTGGGGATGATGACAGCTGCTCGTGCTTTACCCAGCTTTAAGGCGGGTATCACACTTCTGCACGTTGCGCCCTGTTTGCCCCATTCGCTTTGGTCTGCAGAAAGGTGGGGTTATTACCTTCAGACTTGTGGGACCACTGGGTCCACCAGTTTTAGTGCTGGAATTCAAGGGTGAGAGTCCATGCCCAGCACAGTTGGAAGCAGCTCAGCACTGGCCTCAGGCACATCCTTGCGCTCTGCTGTTGCTGCCAGGCTGCTGTTTGAACAGCAGCCTTGCCCACAGAGGGGACAAGGAGTGTTTCCTGAATTTCCATGCTAGCAAGAGCTACAAACATGTAACAAGAAGGGGGTTGGTGTCCACATGCAGTCAGTCTCTCAAAACCTCATCACATGACGGTTGGGAAGGGGAGCCCAGCCCAGTCCCCATGGGATACCACCAACCCATGGGGGCTCTCTTACCCCCATGCTGTCCGCTTTCTAGGTGAGCAGCTCATCCACCACAGGGCACCCAAAACCCTGACTAAGGGTGGTCCAGGAACACAGCGGGATGCTCAGGCCCAGCCTGGTTTGTTGACTTGCATCCAGGTCCCAGACTGGTGGTCCGGATGGACACCTGGCAGCATCCTTCCTGCCGGCGATGGATGTCTGCACTTTGCACGTCTTCCACTGCAGCGTGCCTGAAGTCCAGCCCCAAGAAGTATTGAATGATGTGGGAAATCACAGCATTTCCCTAAGAATTCACCTCACTGCTGTTTGTACATTTGCTCCTCTACAACGTACAGAGGAGAGAGCCCTGAATACAGTAACAAAGCAGAGCAGACGAGACACCACAGCTGTATAGTGCGCTGAATCCAAGTGAATCCTGAAAAGGTCTCCTCAATTTGGGTGGAACTTGACTCGTGATTTTTGAATCCTTCTAAATGGCAATTTAAAAAATATTTGTAGCTCTTCTGAGGTGTCTCCGTGCATGTGGCGAGTGAGGAGACCACTCCCCAGTACTTACTTTTGGAAGCATGCAGTAATCAGGGACTCGAACATTTAAATAAATGGAACTGAAGTTTGTTTCTTTGCAGGTTTTTTCCAGAGGTTAATATGCAGAATGTACTTAACTGGGAGAAGGAATTACAGTGACGTTCTCATTTTTTGGCTGGAGTATCTGTGGTGAAGACACAACCCAAAAATGGGATAGAATCAGCATGGTAGGGGTTGGAAGGGACCTCTGGAGATCATTGAGTCCAACCCCCCTGCCAGAGCAAGATAAACCAACTCCTTGTTATACCTGAACACAGCTGGCCATGAGGCTTTTCCCACCCTAGTACTGGTTTGGCCTCTGTTAAACAGTTTCTTTTCTCCCACAGTAAGCCTCAAATTTTACTGTCAAATCTTGACATGAAGAAAGTTGATCTCAGCCACGACCTCAGCAATCACCCAATTTTTGTTCTTTCTGATAAAGAGCCAGGACACTACAAATACTTCCATCTGCCATGTCTTGAAGATGGAGTACTCAGATGGGTCAGGCTGACCTGTGCTCACATGGGGAACACAAAGTGTCAGGCTGTGGGTCAAACATACTGCTGATTGAGTTTCTGCAAAACCCCCAGATCTTTGCTGACACACTCCTGTCCAGGGCCAGGGTGGGTGGGTGGGTGTTTGTTCTATTTTTACTGCACATGAAGATCTGGGGAGAGGAGGTTGGGATAGGCAGAGGAGAACCCATAGGAGAGAGATGCCCTTAGTGGCTTTCATACCTTTCATGCCTTTAGCTCCCTGGGACCTGATTCAGGAATTTTCTAACAGACACTTTCAAGAGCATGTGAGAGCCAGCTGAGCAAACCTCCCTTACTCAAAGCCAGACACTTGGGTAACTTTTGCTCCCCTCCCCCCATTTATTTCAGTTGCATAAGCAAACATCTGAGCAATATTTCCACCGGGCCAAAGCATTGCCCTTGCCTGCACAACAGCTTGAAATGGGTTCTGATCTTTACTCCTTACTGAGGACGTTACAGTGATTCTAGTATACCTAGATCGACAAGGTATTTATTTAGGTATCTCACTCCTACTGACCCAAGACCTGTCAAATAAAGAAGCCCCAGACTCTCAAGAACAACAAAAAATTCATCAGTGGGAGTGGTATGCTTAGTAGGAACATAAGGCTAAAGGGTCTTCAGATCTTCCCCAAAGTGCCTCGTCAAGTTTCCATCCTTATTTCCTTCAGGCGAAGACCACCTCACTAAAATCCTACTCTTCTTGCTTGGCAAAGCTCTCAGTTTGATCCTCTGCTTTGTGGGCCCTCTGATTTTATGCCCCCACACACCTACTGGTGGCACCTTTCATTAAAAACTATGGAAAACAGAAGTATCTCTTCTTAGTATGTTGTGTGCAAAGCTTAGAGAAATGTCTAGAAAGTCCTTTCTTCTTGGGAACTGAATATATTCACACTGGAAAAGTGAGAAAATAAACATGTTTATACATTTATTATATACAATATTAAGGCACAAGTTTAAACAGCAAAGAATAAGAAATCTTTGGCTGACCAACAATATCACTATTTGCTGTGGGTGACACATAATGTTAATTTTCCCCCCTATGTACAAATAACCCTCCAGCTGTACAACACTGTACACCAACTTCTCTATACAACCAACAACAATAAAAAAACGACAGTATTTTACAACTAGTTACCAACGACACCTGGAATGGCTACAGCACAGATTCCCAAAACACAAAACAGTTCAAAGAGCTGAGAAAAACCAGCACAAATGGAGTTGTGCCACTCTGCTGAGAGGGGCTGATGTATAGCAGTAGTACTCCACACGAGTCCTGCTAGTGCTTGGGCTGGGGGGAGACCCGCTGGTCCTCCAGACCTTCCCTCCAGGAAAAAGAACGTTTCTTGAGTTCAACACAACCAAGGAGAAGGAACCCTTGGGTTTATCGGACCCGTTGTCTACAACGAGAGTTGCCTACAACACAGTCTTTAAGGAACAGTTGTCTAAATGTGACCGTGAATCTGAGGCAGCAGCAATTGTAAACACACCTTTGGATACCGGACCCTGGAGGGACTGTGGTCTCCAGGAGGAGAAGGAGGAAGAGAAGGAGGGCTGTAATCTAGCTGACTTGGAGAAGCTGAGCTGAACCACTACCAAACACAACTGAAAGCCACTTCACGCACGCTGATCCAACACTATTTCTGCTGGACGCCAAGTTGTCTGTCTGTACACAACTTATCAAACAGTTTCATCAAAAGAAATAATACAGCTGGTAATAAAATGCTTAGGGACTTCCAAGCACCTGGGCATCCTTATTTCTTGGAGAAAAATGATGAAATGAAATATTCACCGCCGTTTCACTTGTATTCCCTTGCTTTGATTTCCTCCTGCCCTGCCCCTACCACAGGTATTTGAGGAAGGGCCAAAGAGGTGGGTCAGCACTGAAGCCACACATGGGCCTGGCTTTTACGCAAACGCTTACAATGTTTAAATTAACTTTAGAGGAAAAAAAAAATTAAAATAAAATTACTTTACAAGGCATATATTAAGCTGTGTAACATCTTCCAAGGGTTTTTACGCATTTGGTTTCACAACGCAAAGCTGCTAATACTCGAACCACGCCGTGCGCTTGCCCGCACAACCTACCTACCACTACTTTGTTTAACAAGTGCAAAAATCAGAGAGCGAGCGACACCGACGCACATCTAACTCTATGGACACGCAAAAATAAGTGCATAGATTTAACACAAGAAATTTCGGTTTTTACAAAAAAGATTATCAACCAGGCAGTACCGAGCGCAAGGCTCTGGCCCTTGAAGGCTTTGAGGTTGCAAGGACTTCAGTTTTCAGCAAAAAGTGGAGTTTAAAGTGCCTGGTGTTTTCACAATCAATGGCTCTGATTCAATACCTACAGCAAGAGGGGACCTTGAGCCAGCCCTGAGCACACGACTATTTTCAGCACCCATCACTTTCCCACTCTAGGCAGCTTCACATAAAATCCAATCACCCTTTAGCCCCAAACCAAGTTCTTAATGTCATTACAGTGCACCACAAGGCTCAGGAACCGTGAAGCCCATACAGAGATACCTCACAGAGGAAAATTTCCCTATCAGCATGTGCAATGCATGAAGCAAATGATATGCCACGAGTAACCCAGCTAATGAGGTGTCTGTTTGACAGACCGTCGCCACCTCTTATGGAAATCAAGGACCAAGCTGAAAATGAGAAATGTTCCAACCTGTGTAAAACAAAGTGAAAAGAAACTGCATCTCAGCACAGAAAACAGATGATGCTTATGTAGTGCTTTGCAGTTCAACCCTTCCCGGCCTGATCCCACACCCCTTAATACCCAGCTCCATGTCAGCTTGCACAGCAGGTTTGTAAGCTCAAGGAAGGTACGATTTGGCTGTAGGCATTGAAAACAAGGAAAAATCCTGTTCTTACCTCAAATGCACTGATTCTTCCACTACTATGAACCAGTGCATGGTAAGAGCCATCTTCTGATCTCATGTACAAACCCAGCTTAACTCCACTGAAATCACACCTGAATGAGCTTTGTGGTGCAAAACCCTTCAAGGAAGTTGCCAGGATCCTCCCCTGACTCTCCCTCCTGAAACCTTCCCATCATTACTAAAGGGACTGCTTCAGTAGGGTCATCTTCCCCACCTCTACATCCATCCTCCATAGGAATTCCAGCCAGCAACTGCTTCTACCAAAAAAAGAAGTCTCAGCAAGCTCTGAGGTTGCAAGACATGAATATTTGCACTGTAAATCCAGGTCCAAGAGCAACACTTGTCTGGCCAGGAAAGAGGCACCTGATCTGCCTGCCCAGGAAAACCACATCACACCACTCCAAACAAATACTTACAAGAACCTGCTGTGTATACCTACGGACCAATTATTCACTGAAATTAAGCAGTGAATACTTCTGAGAAATGAATTGATACTGAGGAAGATGCAAGTTTCTCCTGGGTTATTCAGAAACTCCCTCTGACCTCAAAATCGCTGGGATTTTGCTCCCTGTCCCAGCCACAGAGAGGCAGGAAAACAAAGCGGCACTGTGAGCCCAGTCTGTAACTTCACTACCTTCTCTTCACACCAGAAAATGCCGTTTCCTTTTCCCTCAACGATCCCCTTCTCAGGCCACCTTCTGTTTTCAATGTCCCTTTCTGCTCAGAAAATCCCAGACGTTCATTTCAACGTTCCTCTTCAGCACTCTTGACTTCTCGCCTGGTCCAAAGTCTCAACACATCAGACTAGAGCTTCATTTTGAGCACAAACTTTCTTTAGCTTTCTTCAAACTCTCAGGGTTAGTTTTTAAGGTTGGCACACCAAGGACCATCTTGGACCTGGCTGTACGCACACGAAACCCCAGAGATGCTGTCCTCTGCTCAGATGAGGACTTCCATCATGTCTGTATCTGGGAACTCAGGCTTGTGGAGCAAGCTGCTCACTCTGCCTTTGCTGTCAGGCAGCTTCCCGTGGCTGGAGTTCTCTGCAATGGAAAGAAGGGAAAGTTGGTCTTCAGCTCTTCAGTTCAAAGCAAATATAAACCCATTTTTGGGGGATTGATGGTGTATGTCCTGTATGTATTAACTGTATGTCCTACACACTGAAAGCCAAATCTGTTCAGGAGGCTGAGAACATGTAATGCTGAATGCCCTGCACAACGACAGCAGGTCTGTCAGTGTGCACGGACCCCAAGGGCAGGCACAGAGATGGTATTTCAGATATACAGACCAAAGGACTTTTTTAGCTGTCACACGAGAGAGAAACAGGCATTTGTGAAAGGTCTGCATCATATAGATTCCTATTCTGCTTCAGGAACAAAATTTAGGAGTTTTAAATACCATGATGGTAGTACACAAATAATCAGGTAGATGGTTTAATCTAAAATACATTACTTTGCCAGTGGCACGGGCTAGGAGAATGTATATGGCCAGTTAACACAATGTATGATAGGTGTTGTTAGGTGTTTATCTTCTCAACAGCCAAATTCAGGGAGAAAGAGGACTCTAATTCCTTAGAGGCAGGAAAACCTTGAAAGGCTATTTTAAGAGTACCTGGAAATAAATTGCCACATGGATTGCCCAAAACACAGTGACCCAGAGTTTCAAGGAACCGGTGACATTGAGCCCTATTAATGATAGATGGCATGTTTTTAGAGAGAAGGCTTGCTTGTGACATGAGATGAATGTGTAGGAAAAGGGCTTTTTCAAAATAACGTGTGTAAAATAAATGTCTCCCTTGCTAGGGCTGCAAACCAGAAATTTCAACCTTTCAAAAATATTAAAAATTTGATTTCTTTAGCGTTCTCCTCTCCCTTCTAAAATCTCCAATTTCTCCTTACTATTTCCCCCCAGGTTTCCTTTACAAATTAGGGAGAAAATGGTGCTTTCACTAACCATGGTTTAAGTAGAAAAAAAAGAGAAAGGTCTGAGTACATGAGCAGGTGTAGAGTGTTTTCAAGGTGTGAAACTCTGTAATTTTATCTTTGGCAGCATGAATAATTGCACTTATTGGAAACTCTGCCCGTCACAGGTGAACAGAGCTTTACAGAAGCTGCCAAGCACGAAGCTCTGCAAAGCCAGACACGGCAGCCTTGGAAAGTTCTCTCCCTATGATTTTAGACTTCCTTAAAAAACCTTCCCACCAACTTACAGACTGTGAAGGTGTCACACCCCTCACCCCCCTGGGGTGTCTCTGGGGGTCTGCTGACAGCCCTGGGGGTACTGGCATTTCACATCAATGCAGGGATGCAGCAATGCTCACCCAGTTTCTCGCCGGGTGCTCGTGTCCCTGGGGGTCGCGGGGCTGGGCTGTGAGATGGGGTGGTACCCAGTCGTCCACGGCCAGGGAAGGAGGCAGTGGTGGGCCAGAAGAGCTCAGCGCTTTTGTCCGTTTGGGTGCTGCTGTCTTTGCTGCCCGTCTTTGCGTGGGAGGCCGGCACTGGGATGGACATGCAGGACAAAGAGGGCAGCGGTGGAGGAAGTGAGGGGCCCGATGGGTGGTCGTGGTGCTCCTTCCCCAGGAGCAGCCCTGAAAACACACGGAGGTCAATCACATCCTGGCTCAAACCTAAGTGCTGTCCCCCTGTTCCACCCCAGAGCTACAAGGGGCTGGTTTGGATATGTCTCCACCCCTTCAGCTTAACTTAGCTTTTCTCTTTGATGCTGCCTGTTGCTCTTCTCCTGACATCTATATGGTACTTTCCTACAAACCGGCCTTTTGAAAGCTGCTGCCCCTTCCTGCATCCCCTTCTGCACACTCACTCCAGCAGCACCTTGCACACCTCCACACACCCGTTCAACTCAGCCCCAAACCACAGGTGGTCCCACTTTCCTTATCCCATTTAGCTGCCACTTCACACTGAGCACTCCTACCCCAAGGGATGCTCACCCTCTCGATTAACTTTAATGAGGCTTTTTTTCCTAGACCAAATTTGTGATTTACTTCCACAAAGCCGCAAACTTCCTCTGCTTGTGTCTGGGAGGATTTCCCCCAACTACGGCTATCTATAATCGGTGCAGAGTGATTTAATATGATTTAAAATATAATTAAGATACAATGCGAGGTTAAAAAATTACTAATTTTTGACCTCAGCATAAGGGCACGCATTCTGCCTATGGGAATTGCTCTGGAAATGAGCCATCAGGGTAACGTGTGCCATGGCCGAGGCACTTTTGCTAAGCTCAAGCAGAAGGATTAGGGTGGATGATGTAATCATCAAGGATTAGTGATGGATGAGCCAGAGCTTAACCAAAAACTGAGCTCACCTATGCTTCCCTTCCAGATCTTCTCTTCCTTCTTCTCCTCAGCTATCTGGTTGCTGGTGAGCGAGGTCTGACGTGAATGCACGCCTGTAGCAGCAGCGATGGAGGGGACGGACCGAGCTGGTCGCAGGCTGGCGCTGTCCACTTTCCCAGGGTCCTTCCGTGACCGCTGCTGAAGGACCTTGATCATGGCATCCTTCTCAATTATCTTGGCATGGAGATTCTTTATTCTGCCAAAATATGAATGCTTTGCTTACAGGAATGTAAAAAGTGTTTATATGGGCAGGTGTCTCCACAGGGCAGCAGGATGGGTCCCAGGATATATGCCCCACTGTTCTGTCTCCTCCAGTTTTGAGCAACTAGCACAAGGCAGCTCCCACCAGTTCCTCTGATGATAACCACGCACTTTGAAACAGGCAGTGGTTCTTAAGCCAAAACTGGAAACTCTTTCCTGCAAGGTTAACGAAACCTGTCTATTGCTGGGGCTTTACCAATCCAGCAGAGGCAATGAGGGCAGTATCCTGACCAGGCTGCAGATTGCTACCTCCACTGGAACACAAACACACAGGCAATTTCCACCTCTAACATACAGTGGGGCCAAATCTGGAAACCATCCTTTGGCAGGCTGAGGTAACCTCATGATTCGGGTTTGTTGTCAGCCGGAGTAAAGACCTGCTGAAGCGAGCAGAAAGGTTCCCATTGGTTTCTCTGTAACAGCTGGGCTGGGCTCTTGCTTCTCCCTCACCACAGCAGAAACAATCAGCACACAGTGTGTAGGGCCGAGCAAAACTCGCTACTTTTCTCACACAGACCCTGAAGACTCCCAAATCGCAAAAAAAAAAAAAAAAAGAGATTATCTGAGACACTGCTCCAGGAATGCTTAACACCAAATCGTATAGAAAGACTACAAACCCACATTTAAAAAAAATTAAATAAAAAAAATCAATTGTACATGTACAGTATGACAGCCAGATGACGACAGCTTGACTGCAACGTGCAATATGCAGTCCAATGCAGCTGCATTTTGTGAAGCAAGGAAAGCTAAAAAGTTGCATCTGGAAAACCTATACGTAGAAGGGAGATAGCGAGTAACTTCATGTTGGCGTTAGTTTTCACAATCAGATGTCTAATTTGCAATGAAAACACAAGATCCTAATCTATCTTTAATGAAGCCTATGGCAAAACTCCATTACTTCACTGGAAGCAGGATCAGCTTGCACCCGTGAGTGGAAAACAGAAACCAAACCCAGTAAAAACAATCATTGGTATTTTCCACAAGCAACAAATGCACCTTTTTATAAAAGTGTCTGTAGACTGGTGTTTTTGTGGGGAAGCCAACACCGAAGAACAGATTTTGAACAGTTCTTCCGTTAAAAACCTGGAGAAATACTCAAACTTTCTCAAGGGGCTTTCACTCATCAGATGGCCACTTTTCACCAGGAAAAAAAGTCTGGATTAAAAGCACCGCTCAGGTCTAACGCTCAGTGAACTACACAGCCCTGCATCCACTTGTGTGCTGAACATGGACAAGTATCTGCAGCAACGAACATTCCTCTTGCTGACCGCCTCTACCCAAAAACGTTTATTTCCTATCTTCTACTACTTGTAAATGCTCCTTTTTTAAGTGGTGATAAATTTTGCAGGTTTGCTCCTAAATGCCAATGTGACCGTCATGCAACTCGAATGTGGGAAACACAGAATGAGCAATAAGCAGGCAAGGAGGGAAGAGTAAGGCAAAGGCAAGACCTCGCGCTGCTGACTATGTAGGAGTGGGATTATGACTTCAGCTTTTACGACCAGACGCTCTTGTTTCCAGAGAGGGATTTTCACCGAGATTAAACAAGCATTCAGCTTCCTCACATGCCAACCTACTTTTAACAGTGGAACAGCCTCTGTTTTGTAAGAAGGTCGGTTTTGGCACAGAGAAAGTTTAACAGGAAGATAGGGAGGAAGCTATTTAACGACGGCAAGTCTTTAAGCCCTGTTTTAATGCTGAAGAGCAAAACTAAGTCAAAGTGAAGCTAAGCCCATTCTTCCCAGGCATGCACGAAGGAACAGAAGGGCGTCCTGGTTTATCTGAACCCAGCCCAATCACCACAGGAAGCAGGTACAGCACACGCTGGCCCCTTACGTGTACTCCATGTCCTGGCAGCGCCGGTTGGCTTGCACGATCTCCTCCTCCTCCTGCCAGCCCCGCACCTCCAGAGTGCTCTCACCGTAGCTGCCGTTGCGTGAGTGGCTCGGGGCCGAGACATCCCTGGCAAAGCGGTTCAACATGGTGAGTCAAGCTCCTGAGACTGCAAGGGTGGCTTTTGCAAGTGAGATTTTGACATTTGCAAAGAAAACCCCAAGCCCCCTTTAGAAGACCAAATTAGTGATGGTTGCCTGTCAAGTGGACGGCCATCTGACATTGGGTCATCTTGCTTGCAGGCTACTCTTGGCTTGGGTTTAGTCATTAATGCCATTAATTAACTGGGCTGGTGGAACAGAGAGCATGCTGAAGTCCTGGGTGACCCTCACAGGGTTGACAACCATCCTGAAGGGCAGCATCAGGAGGACTCACTCACCAAGGAAATGGTCCTCTGTCAACAAAACCACATTGCAACCAAGAAATAGAACTGTACACTTTGGAAGGTGAAAAACAGCACAGAAACGACTGCCTGGACTAAAGTGCAAAAGAAAAGGATCTTCCTGAGTTACACACTGAACCGCATTTCAAAAGGAAAGCTCATTTTAGGATGTTTTCAGGGGATTTGGCTTCTAAGAAACTGGGGCAAGAAGTTAATTATCCTGTCTCCTCACCACTGGAAAGCCTTGCTGCAGTGCCTTGTGTGTTTTTGGGCACTACGCTTTGAATGCAAACTGGAAACAGACAATTGTGATGGGAATGGGCAAGGGTTTACACTAGGACATGTGAGGAATGGCTGAAGGAAGTCAGTTCAGGCAAGGGAAGATACTACAGGGGATATCTGTCTTCCAGTATTTACAAGGCTGTTACAATGTCAACAGTGACCTGTTGTTCATAGTGCATACCTGATAAGGACAAGAATCAATTGATGTAATGTGCAGTAAAGAGGTTTAGTTTGAAGCTTAATGGAATGATGGAAGAAGGAACTTAGGCCACAAAATTTCCCTTGTTACGGGTTTTTAAAACTAGGTTAACCAACCATGTTGCAGACCGTGGGATGGATGCAGCCATATACTAACAGTCCCTGCTCACTCCACCAGTGCAGTGGGGAGTGTAATTTGGCAGCCTGAGACTTTGCCATGGAGGCCACTGCTTGAGTCTGGTGCCTGGATTTCATAACCTCTTGGCCCTGGTCAGAAGGGTAAATCCTGTCTTAACCAACTATTGTATCTCACTGACATGACACCACAGAGAGGTGCATTAACCCTCGTGGCAAGACTCAGCAGGGAAAGGCAAGCAAAACCCAGCCTTAAGAAAATATCTATTCCATATTCCTCTCCCATTCTTCACACACTGAAGAGAGCCTTGCAGCAAGGCCACCTTACCTCTCTGTTGCAGCTGTGGCCACGGCGTTCATGGCAAAGTGCCTGATCGTACTCTCCTCCAGGTACTTCTGCTCCCACTTGGTCATGTCAGCTTCCAGGGCCAAGATCCTCTCCTCCTTCTCCCGCACCAGCTCCATCAGGGCTGGGGCATTGTGCTCTGGGAGGGTGCTCGCCTGGTAGCTGCCCTGTCTCTGCCAGTGGAAACGGAAACAGATATTCAGCCTCTGCCAAATACAGGAGCTGATGACACTTTCTCCCCTGCTTCTCTGGAGCATGCAAAGATATCTCCATGTCTTTTGATACGAGCAGGTAGAACTCCCAAGTCAAAATCTCTGCCTAGCCCTGCTCAGCCTGCAATGCTAAATTCAAGGGATTTATTTTTTCCTTGCTTATGCATCAGTGATCATGAAGATCTGACATTTGGACTTGGTTAGTTGGTAAGCAAGGAACAGAAGAGATTCTGGCTTGCTGTCTCCTTCTGTGCTGTCTCTTCTGCTGACCCCAGTAAAAAGGAGAAAAAAAGTTCTTGTTTTCTCTGTGATGAGAAAATGTTGCAGGACATAAACTTTGATAACTCAGAGAAGACAGCTCTGAAGGAAAAACTTGGGGCATTTAGACACAACATGATTCACTGCAGTGCTGTGGCCTGCAAAACCCAAAGTGTAAGTAACAGTGATAAAAAATACCCCAACGTCTCCTCTCAAAGCTGATTAGTGAGACATGAAGTTAGAGTCTCTTCCTTCTTAAAACTTACTAGGTGCAGGCATTTGAGAACTATAGCAACCCAAAACCCACTTGCTAATTACAGTGCCAAGAAAAACAATTAAAAATGAAGCAATCTGTGCCAAAATGAGCAGACATAGTTTGAACTCCCAAGACAAGGACTTTGTCAATGGTCCATACCAGTTTCTTAATATATCAATTTGTCCCTATATTCCAGCCCAGAAAACAAAACCTTTCCAGTTCTAGTTTTATCTTGACTTGAATTTTAATTGTATTTTTCTCAAATCTTCTTTCATTTACAGCGGCATTAGCATATCATACATCATATCAGTTCTTTGTTAAATTGGAGGAGAGCTGGATAAGAAGGAACAGAAGAGAGCTACTGGAAGAAGGCAGGAACCCCAAGCTTGGGGTGGACAAGGCAAGAAAGACTTAACACACCTAAATGGCAGCAAGGAAGAGCCAAGATGGACGGGAAGGTTGTCCAGGGAGCAGCAGCAAGTGCGATGCTTCGTAATGAGGTTGAGGGACCTACCCTGCCCTGGGGCTGCCAGTGAGAAGGGGATGCTCTCAGATCTGGACACCTCATGACTGCAAACCACTGATACTGCAGAGCTATTTCCCAATCACATCTTGCCAGCAGGATCGGCCCCTCTGCTTTCTGGAAGCACAAGCCACGTCCTACAGCTGCTCTGGTCTCCACCAGTGGCTCATAAGTAAGGAAGGGCTGCTGTAGCAGATGAGTGTGTTGACAGAGATGTGAGTGAGCCCTTCAAGAGCATCGTGCTTTGCTTACGTTGCTGTTTTTTCCCCAAGTGGTGGCGTGACAGACACACTCAGTACATTTGCTCACTCTCCTCTGAAGCCAATGTCCATGTATTTGGCACTAGATGCTGGCTGTAGCCTGGAAATTCTCCCTGCAACCTCCTCATGCTTGCCTTTCTTTTTTTTTTCCTTTTCACAGATGACTGGACTTTGAGACTTAGGGGTGGAGGAATAACAAAGGAATAACTGTGCATAAAATACAAGCAGAACTATATCCCTCTAAGGACACAGGGCTGCCAAAAAACAAGGCGACATCCACAGAAGTGCATGTCTACACTTCTAGCCCATTCTGGACTGGACTGATATTTAAATAATTTATTGTCTGAAGATGACACCATTTTTCTCCAGATCTGCGATGGGTTTTGCAAACTATGTATATCAGCTTTGCCCAGAACAAATATAGCTGAAGCTCTCGCTCCCATCAAATTCCACATCATCCCACCTTGCTTTTTCAATGACAGATCAGCCAAAACCTGTGGGCTAAATCTCATGCCCACATTTACCACACCTCTCCTCTCCTCTTTCAGTGTGGAGCTGTGATTGCTGGAGAGAAGGATATTTTCCTCTGGCAGGTGTGGGGGAGATGTAGGGGCAGAGCCCTGCCTGTCCTTGGGCAGAGGAGCCAGGACATCCCAGTCCCACAGCAGGCTGGGCTCGGCTGTGTCCAGCAGCCCCACTGTGCAGCTCCCCCATCCTCCATTGAAGATCAGGAACTGGAATCACAGAGTGGTTTGGGTTGGAAGGGACCTTCAAAGATCATCTAAGTCCAACCCCTCTGGCAAGGACAGCTTCCACCAGAACACGTGGCTTGAAGCCCCATCCAACCTGACCTTGAATATGCCCAGTGAGTTGTGGGGCATCCACATCCAAAGGAAAGGCTTAGTTGGAAAGCCCAATGATCTGAACCCAAAAGCAAGGTGTCACCTGGCAGGGCTGCAAGCAAGTGTCCCTCTTTAAAAGCAATGTCAAAGGCCCCATGCTGGGATCCGGCACAGACCACCCCGTCCTCACCTGCTGCATCCGCAGCGAGTCCAGCTCCCGCTCCAGGCGCGTGCGCAGCCGCCGCTCCATCTGCTCCCTCTTCTCGCAGGCCGCCTGCAGCTGCGTCAGTGCCTGCTGCAGCTTCTCCACCTTCTCCACGTAGGCCTGCTTCCTGCGCAGCTGTGGGGGACAGGGGATCAGCAGTGGACTGGGGCACTGTGCCCCAACCCTGGGCTGCTGGGACCCCCAAGCACTTGCAGGCATGCACTGGGCTCAAGCGTGGCTTTGGCTGCTCGCTTGGGAGAGTTTCTCCAGGGAAAGGGTAGTGCCCCTTTGCTGGGCAGGGAAAAGGATGCCCAGCAGGCATCGCTGGAGCAGCTCTGCCCCTTTCAGAGGGAACGATGCCCAGATCTTCCACCCATTGAGGATCCACTAGCAGTGAAACTCCCTGGCCATTTCTGAGCAAGAGCCGCCATGTTGGTGGATACTCTTCAGGCGAGCACAGAGGCTGGCCTCAGCTAAGAAGGATCCTGGTGGGTTTTACTGACTGGTGACACTCGACAGAATGTCTGCACCCAAACAGTGTCTTTTTTTCAGTGCTGCATATCTGCCCAATGCAAGTGGAACAAGCAGAGGGCCAGGAGCCAGAAATGTTCCACCCACTCTATCCGGCTTATGGGCTTGGCCATGCCAATGTATAGATGTGCTGGCAGCTAAAGCCAGGCCCTCTTCGTGTGTATAACGTAATTACTGACAGGCTAAACATGACACCAAAATTTTGTAATACAGGGTTTTATAGCCTGATATTGCTCAAGTAGCACACCTCAAAATGAATTTGCAAGTGGACTGCAGATGTTCAGGGTGCTTAGCAGCTATCCTCACTTCTTATAGCCTCCCACCATGCCACCGGGCACTCAGTGACACCACTGGGTATCATGATCAGGGCTCACAGCAGGAGCTAGAACACTTGGGAGGCCTCAAGGAGAGGAGGCTGCAGACGCAGGACAGGGTGAGCATCAGCTGTGCTGGACACTGGGACAGGCAGCAAAGCCTGTGCTGAAACCTGACACCCAGCCAAAATCTGTCACCAAGAAGAGGCGAGCTCATGGGGGCAAGGCACACCTGGGTGTCCATGAGCTATCCTCATATCCAGGCAGTGTGGACGCTGACCCAAAAATCTGTCCATGGGCCTGTGGCATCTGGGTCTGACTGCTCACTCCATGGGCTGCAGTCCCAATCTCAGAAACCCCATTCCCCTCTTCTCCCCCAACCTCTGTCATGAATTTTCTCTTTACAAGCATGAATAAATTTACCTTTCTGAAGATATCTGCCTTGTAGTACAGAAAACAACAGTGCACACAAACTGAAGCTGCAAACCCCAAAAGACCCCAAACCACTCTCAACTTAACCTCCCAAATCAGCAAGGGAAGGTAAATTGGTTTGAATACTGGATCATGCAGACTTTGCCAAGCCTCCCTTGGATCCCATCTGCAGTCTGGGGGTTAACAGGGGATGCTTGAGGATATAATTGCCTTAATCACTAAGATCCTCTTTAGGACTTCTAGTCTCCCTCATTTATTTGTACACTTGTTTGAGATCTGAAGTTTTTCAGAAGCAAAACAGAAGGTAGAAAAACACATTAACGCCAGTAAACACTAGGGAACTAGATAAATAAGAGAGGTTGAAGAGGTGCTGTGAGCTGGCAAGGCCAGGGCCAAAATGATATCCTAGTGCCTACCTCTTTTTTAAGTACTTAAATCACTATTGAAATTAACTGCAATGTGGGTTATGGTTTAAGAGCTATAGCCACAAAATACCTATGTCTAAATATCTAGGGGATGTAGTGTGAAGTTTAGTGCCTTGTTCCTGGGCATGAGGAGCAAATAAACACAGGCACTAGGTCCCCTCAGCTCTGTGGGTCTCCTCCCAGAGACTTCTGCTTAGCCCAGGACTCACATGCTGCAAAGAAGACTTTTTTTTACTTGTGTGGTGCTGGACTCACCTAGGTGTGTGTCCTCGCTCAAGGATTACAATGATAATAGAATCACTTTTTCTTGAAATTCCCCTTCTGCCAGCCTAAACCCATCCATGTCACAGGTGAAGTGAAATATGGGCTTGTTCACAGCAAAAGCAAAGCTTGGCCTAAACAAACCTCCCCAGTCAGAGCCGACAACTGGCAGCGCAACCTCCCCAGCCCTGCTGTAATCCGGGCTAATGCTTACAGCTCCCGGGGCTTTCCATGAAAATTAATGAGATTATAATCCCCACAAGTCTCTGGCAGCAGCACGAAGGCTGCATTCCTTGGGAGCTCACGACTTGGCAAGACAGACACAGTGGTGGCTTCTTGCTGAATGTGCTATTTTGGCAGTAGGAAGGTGCCCGTGCCACCTCCCAGCCGCACCAGTGTGGATCGGAGAGGGGAAGTGGGCTCCCTCAGATTCTCTGCTCAGCGGACCTCATACACTCCCCTATGTCCTGACAGATGGTGGAGGATCCATCTGCACCACAGCAGCCAGATTTTGTCTGTGCAGGAGCCCTCTAAGCCTCAGGGTTCGCATACTCTGCCTGTGAGGCAATGCACACGCACCCCCTGCCTTAGGGGGCAACTTTGTTGGAGATGTGCAACATGAGAATTCCCACAATTCATAAATTTACAGGGAGATTTTTGAGCCAGTTCTGAGTTTTCTATTCTGCCTGTAGATTCAAAAGCAAAAATTTCACCGGCACATTTAAAAAACCAAGTAGAAAAAGCTGTCATTTAAACAAATGGCTCGTCGGTGCAGTATGTGTCTGTAAGGGAGGGGGGCTGCAATCAGAAATACATGATACTGAGCTCCACTGCCTCACAGAGACACAGACTCAAATAAAAGCTGGATGGCACCTCGAGAGGTATCAGTCCGTCCTCCTCCTCCAAGGTAGGATCGTCTTACCTAAAACCTGGCGCACGTATGTTACAAAACCCTCCAGAAGTAGGGACTCCACAACCTCCCCCTGCAAACTACTTCACAGCTTATTTTCCTTTACTGCCAGAAATCTTTTACCTTAATGCCTAACCTGGCTTTATTTTATGCAATTTAAGAAAATTACTTCTTGTTCTGTTTTCAAATTGTGATCTACTAGAGCAAGAAGCATTTAATGAAACCATTCACATATTCACAAGATCAGCAAACTTGCCTGAACACTGCCCTTGGCCCAGGGATGAGGAAAATAAAGATGAAGAGCTGAAGCTACAAGGGGATGATCCAAGCAAATAAATCTGAGTAAAGACGAGTGGGTCTTGAAAAAATATCTGCACTAGGAACTAAGTCCAGTTTGAGCTATAGAATATCTCTTCTATAGATATGGGATTTGCGTTAAGGACTGTAAGAGATGGACAATCCGCTATCAGCCTAAGTAGGTTGTTTCAGCATTAATTACTCTAACTCTGTTTGTGCCCTGATCTGCTCAGCTTCAGCTCCCAAACAGTGCATCTCATTATTTCTTCTTACGTTAAAGAGCAACGTTTAACCTGGCTGACAGCAATACCTTCTTCACGTTCATGTGCATAGACTGGAACTCAGCCACCTCTTCACTTTAATTGGTCACAGCAAAGAACATCTGGGCACCAGATAAATTCTACAGCTGCTTTCTGAACCCTCTCCAATTAGGCAGTCTTCTCTCCAAAGCGTGGACCAGACACACGATTCCAGCAGCAGTCTCCAAAATGACATGTGGTGATAATACCACCTGCATAGTTTTGAATTAAATCCTTCTACGGGCAGGCAGTAGGGATAATGCAGATTTACGTAGTATGCTATCTTATGTTAATTCAACTTTGTAGCTACTGCTTATTTCTCCAGCCTTGATTTAAAAAGCTTTTAATTACATTCTGGTGCTAGAAGAAATCTGTCTGGATTTTCAGAAGCAGTGCATGAAGTAGAGCTCTGTTAATAATAACAGTCATTTTCATTTGAGTGATTTTGTGTTTCCTTCGATATATTCCAAATTATAGTAAAAATCCCGGTTTAAGATGAAGGTTCAAAAATTCCACAATATCTGCTACGTATGTGTCCGACTGTTGAAAAGGTGCTCTGATTTAGTGATGAAACAGGCCAAAAGCAAGGGAAAGGAAGCACAGGAGCCTGGGCACACACAAGCTGCCACAGATTAACTGCACTTCCCCTGAGCTGCTTGACACTGCCTTGGACAATTACAACACAGCAGCTGGGATAAAACCCATCTGAACTCTCCCTAGAATGAAAAATGCAGTTAAACACTACCAAGTCAACATGGGTTTGCTCAGGCTAGGTGCTTTGACAGACACACTCTGGCAAATACTCCAATCCCCAGCAGACACACATTTCTGTTGAATGACTAGACTACACACTGGCAACTGCAAAACTTTTAGAGGCAGAGCCCTAAGGCTTCAAATGTATTTACTGAAACCCCGCAGGCACAAGGTAGCTTCTTACACCACCTGCCTGGAAATCTGCATTTATGCTTCTGCTGCCTTCACCAGTGTATTCAGCAAGTCCATGTTTCCTGCCAATACCACACTGAAAGTCTGTGGAGCAGCCAGGAGCTAAACTCACTTCTTTCCATCCCCTGCGTGATGCCGCAATTGCAGGAGCAGGTGTTGCCACCTAAAAATCTTCTTTTATTCAGCCACTTTGTAATGAAATGTAAATAGGAAACCTCTGGTTGCCTTTAAGGCAAGCAATGTCAAGTGAACTATGTACAGATTAAAGGTACGCTAGCTCTTGAAGCTGCCTCAAAGGGACTGCCACAAATACACTGGGACGGTGAGCACGTTTTAGTCTAACAAAGGAGCAGTTAAACTTAATGTGATCCTCTTCTTGCTGCTGAGTGACCATGAGAGGTCACTGGAGGGAATGGAGTGTTTAAAATGTTTCTGAATAGGAAGTCAGAATGGTCTAATGGTGAGGAACAAAACTGCAATGCCTTCAGCACTTATATGTAGTACCTTCTATCTTCCAGACTCAAAGTTACCTAACAGAGGGTCTGTCATGCTGGATACCCTGATAAAAACCACTAATATATCACTGAGGTCAATTCACCCTTCATCTTTCCAAGACAATGAACTGCACTTAAATTACTTGTGGGTATTTGAGAAAAGACCTTCCTTGCTCTTCACAAGACTCCTTGCATCCGAGCACCAAGTGGGGTCCTGTGCAATTGCAAAGATGGCAAATCTTGGGTCTTATGGTATAATAGATTATTTTTTTTTCAGCTCTCATATAAAACCTACAGATTTTTGTATCTCTGAATCCTGGGTGGTCTGCTTCCAGACAGATTAGCCAGATACTTTCAGACCACTGTTTAGATGTGAAGTTACAGAGTGCTGCACTGCTGTGCACATCTCAAAACCCTCCTGGCATTCTTTGGGGAGAAATGGGGTGTATCAACATCACATGTTTGCATCACAGTCCCAAGTCAGTGAGTAGTCAGCTTTTTATTTGATATTTCTATTAAGTCCTATCATTACCTCAGCCACCAGCTAGTTGAGTTTGATGTTGCTCCTGATTATATGTTGAAGGCTCTGCTCTGAAAACATCTATGGCTGTGGTCTCCTTTGTCTGCATGTTTGGCTCGATACTATATAACAACACATTTTCTCTGTAATAGGGCCAGTGCAAGAGCACGAAGACCTACCACACTGTGGCTAGGAGAGATTGAGGTCTTGGATGGAGAAAGCCCTATCTGAGAGCCATTCTGCTATATTCAGAGCACAGAAACATTGCCCGTGTCTCACCTCCTCTTCCAGTTTGATGACCTTGGCTTGTGCGTTGTTCAGGGCCTGGTCGAGGATTTCAATGTGCCTCCGCTGGTCCTCATTGGCAGAACGCACAGCTGCCAGCTCCATCTCCAACTTCTCTTTCTCCTTCAAGTGCTCTTTGTCTGGAAGAAAGACAAGAAAAAGAGCCATTCTAGGGGGACAGCTCATAGGCCCTGGGCCACACACCAGAGGTAAATTGCCACCTCCCTAGAAAAGCAAAAATTATGTGAAGCAAGCGGGGCCAGTGCTGGGGCACAGGGGGCAAGGAGTTCTGTTTCTATTGCCGAGTTTTTACATCCAAGGCTCAGTCCCTCAATGTCCAGTCTTGCGTGAGCACCAGCAGCAGGGACAAGTGGCAGCCTGGGCTGCATCTGCACTAGCAAAGGTTGTGGACCTGAGCACTGCCTCATAATTGTCCATTCTAAGGAAATACTAGCACATTCCCCAGTAAGATTAGCCTGCGCCAGCTACTCCTTTCCCATACGATGCCCAGGCCTTGCCTGAGAACAGCCTACGTCAAGGATAGATGCCAGCATGGATGCTGCTGCCTTTCTCTAATGGGCAAGAAGATGGAGATCATGAGATACAGAACATGTGAAGAAGCCAAATAATAAACACAGATCTCTACTGGACAGTCTGAAAACAGAAAGAGGGGAAAGCAACAAGGAAGATGAGCTTTTTCTGGCTGTGCATGAGAAAAGAAGGCCGTGGGAAGCATTTCAACCCTGTGGGGGCCCTGGGTGACTTTCCAGTCCTGTATGATCTAAGGGTCCAGTGATCAGTGCTCCCCTCCTGTTAAGGGCCTTAACACTGCATCTCATTATTTAACACTGTAGGAGTGAGACTAAAACATGCAGATAACCTCCGTGCTGAAAAATAAAACCTTTCTTTTTTTTTTTTTCATAAGATTTAAAACAATGTTAAAAAAAACCCCAAAAACCTGGCTAAATTCAGTCAGCTTCACTCACATCTTTTTCTTCAGCAACAAACTGCAGGCCCACCGCTAACTTCACTGGCAAGCTGCTTGGGGAAATGCTTGGCCCCATCTACCTCTGCCCTGGCAGTGCTGAGAAGCCTTTTGAGGGAACACAAGCACCGCCGGCCAATCGCTGGATGCCTGACATCAGACTGCAAACAGTTAATGACTGAAGCGAGCAGAGGATGGAGGTTTCCTTCAGTGAAATCTGAGATTTCAAAATCTGGCCTTCGTTCTGAATGACAACAAAAATAGAGCACTTGGAATGCCTCCAGGGAGGAAAATTTCCTCCAAAAATTAATTTGGCATCAATGAAACATTGTTTTGATTTTTGAATTTTTAAACACAACATTACAGAATTTATTTTTTTTATTTAATTGAAGTGAAAAGTTGCTCCAGAAACACTGAAACATGGAAAATCTGACCCTAACATCTAGCCCGTCCCAGTCAAGTGTGACCACTCAAGCTGGAAGCCCTACCATCCACCTCTCCTCAAGGAGCGTCAGGAAACTTTACATGGCCAAAGCCTGCCCATTTCAGACCTGAACTACGGCTAGAAGGGTCTTATTCTTCCTTAACTACAGGTGGGATGAGAACAGGTTTAATTTACACATTATCAGTAGGTGCCTACAGCAACGTGAGATGCATACAAGCTGAGCCATGTGGAACGCGGCAGGGGTGGACAAGGTGAGCTCAAACCCAACCAGCCTCCTTCCCATTCATCCCAAAAGGAGGAATTTGGCATGTCACACAAAGAAACCCTGGCAGCCACACCAGTACACCGGCCTCTGCAAAGCCCAGCGAGTGCTGCGGGTACCGCACCACCGGCTGCCACCAGGAGCCACCTTGATGACGTGGCCTTAACCTTCCTATGCTTGCAAGGAATTTTGTATCGAACATGCAGACTTCCTCCTTCAATGCAAATACATTTACTTCAGTCAGATTGTCCAGAAGGAACATTAACATCTGTTGTAAAAAACGTGTCAATGTGTGCAACTGTCAAGAGGGTAATTCCATTAGAGGACAAGGAAGCTGGAAGATGAATGCTGTGTCAGCCGTGGGGTACTCCACCATCTCACGCCGGGACCACACTTGCTCTGCTCCAGATTTGAAACCCTCGTTTCATATTACACATGAGGACAGCACATAGAAGAACAGGACTCAGGACCTTCACTTCCAATTTTCACCCGGGGAACTTGAAGCACTCAGCTTACCCTGCTGCATTTCATTTTCTGACATATACCCCACACCCCGCCCCCCAAAGGAGGACAAAATTATGCTGTACACAAAATAACTGCTGAATCCTCTAGAAAGCTGGCAAGAAAAAATTACTTAATAGCTTCTCCACACTTCTCAATGTCAGCTCCTCCCTGCAAAATGCTGGAAGCACATTTTATAAGTATCTTCCTACACTACATTAATTTTTAATAGAGAAAGAGTTTGTTGAACATACCTTAAATTCTCTTGAAGTACATACAAGGTATCCTTAAACTCTAAAAATACTGGTTTACTGTGCTACTTTTGCATACACCTTCTGCCCAGGCACATGCCTTTTACCAAACAGGCTCTATCTATAAACTACTTCTATTTTCTGGTGGGTCACTGATACGTCCCATTACTGAAAAATTCCCAACAGGCTTCTCTGTTGCAGTTTACAGTTGTAATCTCACAGCTTTCCGCCCACTGCCTCTGACCGTTCTATCTCAACACACTGAGGACATTACACCTATACTCTGGCTGGGTAGAACATAGAGGAGATAAAGCAAAAAGCCTGCTTCGGTGCCTCACAAACAGGCTTTTTGAGTTGTCAGCCTGGGTAGGTACAGCAAGAAAAGACCAGTCTTGGCCCTGCTTTGAAGCAGAAACGTTAGACAGAAAGATACATTCAATCTGTGCTACTTATTCTGTACACTCAGATGTGAGCTTTTCACACACTGTATCTATCAACTTATCTGACCAATTTAATGACCACCTCAATACATCCCAAGCGGCTCTTCTCCTTGCTGTGTGTGCAGAGTGGTAACGTGGACATTAAAGATACACCTTGTTTACACAGAATGACCACTGCTAGCAGCATATATCAAATTATGGCAAAAAGAACCTAACTTGGCTGCAGGAGATATGCTGAAAACGAGACTGGCTTCCATACCACATCCCTTGTGACATTTCCAACAATTTCTCTCACATAGGTTTGCATTTCCCAGTGGTTGCTCTTCTAATTCCACACTCTGCTCTTCTAATTCACTCTCTGGTGACTGTGCCTTTCCTGAGTGAAACCCATGAGACTCATTTAGCCTCTTGTTAGTCTTGCAACTCCTGACGTAAATGAATAGAGAGCCCATTCACTCCATGCAGGAGGAGGGTGCTTTCCACAGCTTTACTAAATTAATTGCACACTAAACAGGGCCAGATTGCCAGGTCCAGACATTGATGTTTCTCCTCCAGAGGCACGGTAAAGCAACCATCCATCCATCTGTCCATATCCGTCCCTCTGCCCAAGCCTTGTTGCAGACCCCTGCAGCTGTGGTTTGTCACTGACTAGCCTGGGCCAAGGCAGGTCTGGAGCAGCAATACAGAACTGGGAAATTAAATATTTCTTTCCAAGCCCAAAAGCAGGTCTCCACAAGGAAAAAAAAAAAAAACAAAACAAAAAAGAGAAAGGAAAAAAAGAGAAATGTCAAAAGAGCTCACTGTAACCTTCTCCTGGAGTTTTGCTCACAAATGGCACACTCTTGACAGCTCTGTGAAGTTTGGGCCACACCAACACCAACAAAAGGCTGAGAAGCTGCCTGAGGTCATGCTTGAGTCCCTGAGTCTGTTTCCTCACATGGTGAGTAACAGGGATTCTGCGCTGTAATTAATAATTATGGTCATTTGTAATGCACTTGAATGGTTCAGGGTACAGGGTTACTCATGGTCATCAAACTAAGCAGGGATGCACAAACATTTGGTGCAGCATTGTCAGAGGAATTCACTGAATCTCCATCCAAACTTGTGATGGCTTCCCTTACCCTCCAAAGTATCGCAGGGCAGCTTAAACTTGATCTGATTTATATCTCCATTTGCATGTCATGAAGTACAAGCCAGGGGAGAATTTCATCTTCATGTATTGAAAATGAAAACCAGATTTCCCACGACTCTTCCCTTTGGAGGGCAGAGAGAAGCCAAGCAAAAAGGCCCACTTTTTTATATGATGCTGTTTCATCAGGATGCTAAAGGATGCCCTTGGGTCTGGGTGCAGTGAGGCAGTAGCTTCCCCACCTCCCCTCGTACAGCCTGCAGTTGTGAAATGAGAAGGCAAGGAGCTCCCTTTCACTCAGCCCTGAAGCTTCTGCCTCAGCCCTGATTGTTTTCTGTCTTAATAACAAACGGGTCTTAGTCTGCCCAAACATCCACTTTCAAAAACATCTATTGTAGGCATTTTCTTTGGTTGGATTCATTTGATGGGAATATTTCTCTGCCTGGAATATCTGGGATAGAGATAAATGCAGAAGTCTGTGGCACATCCGCTGAACACTCCCACAAAGCATGAGGCTCTACCAACACGCTCCCAAAATTGTCTGCACATGCCCACTAATGGGTGCAGAGTTAGCTGGATGGGGACAGACCCTGATCTGCCTCAGACACCTGAAAAAACAGCCTCCTGGAGGAACCCCTACTCTGACAGAGTGTCTCTAAGTCCATAAATCCCAGAAAAAGACAGAACATTCCCAGACTCTACCAAAACAAACGTTTCCCGTGATATGCTGTATCATAAGGTTTCTCTCTGCCATATGCCCTTGAAACCATCCTCAGTGTTCTTGCCTCTCCCTGTCCACAGTACCTCTGAGCCTCCTTCTGCCTGGCTCTTCTCTTGCTGGTATGGGCCCATATGCCTTCAATCACTGCTTCAAGTCTTTCCTTAAAAGAACCTTTTTCACTGACAAAATATCACATAATTCTCATGAAACTAATAGGCTGTGAGTTTTCTCCTACCCCCAGTACAACAGTAGCATTTTTTTTTTAAGCACAAATGCCTAGCACTTCATACTTGGAGACATGCAGCCTGGCTTTGCCTATTATTATGACAACAAATAAGAGGTTTTTGTCACCTCTGGTCTCCATCTCAGAGCTCTTCACTGTCACGCTGCTAATGGAAAGCTCTGCGAGGAACTGAGAAAAGTTCCCTGCATATCCTGCCTTACCAGACTTCTTTTTCAGGGAGTTTTTTCTATCACTGGAGTTTTACCATAGTCTTAACTTTTAGGAACCTGCTGATGTTGGAGTCTTCTTATATAGCTCGGGTTGTGGATGTGAAGGGTCATGTTTTCAGTCTTGTTTTGGTAGATGTAGGGACTAGAAATCTGTTTTTGCTTTCCTAATGAAAACTAAGATTTGCATTTACAAATCTGACTTAATAAGCTACTACCCTTAGGAAAAGAACAAAAACAAACAAACAGGAGCTTCTCAACAGAATTGTAACAGCTGATGGGTGTGCATGTAAGCACCATTTTTTCCTCTTCTTCTAAAAATGTCTCAGTAGACAAGTGTATGCATGGCAGCCAAACGAGGCTGCACCCCTTCTCTCAGTTTTCTGCTTGAGCATCCCATCAGAAAAGACATGAGGAGGGTTACAGTCTGTGCTTGGAAAACCCCCAGGTCGGCAGTGGGGTGCAACCCCAGTCATGCTCTGTCCCTGTGGAAGACTCACAAACAGGAGCATATAAATGCAGGCAGCAACAGAGAATTTTCAAGCAACACCTTTCATGGGATCTCGGGGTGGTTTTAGGCTGATACTCTGATATCGAGGTCATTACTGTGCGTGCCCCAGCAGCCCAAAGAACATGACTGAAGAGAACCTGCTTTACATGTGCCCGTTTTTCTATTCTTGGAAGCACTCTGGATTGCATTAGTAACATTTAGCTCTCTGGTCTAGCCAGGAGACACTCCAAGAATCCAGCCTGTCTTATGTGATAGGATCCGAAAAGCTATATTTGTTTGTAAGCTGTGAATTGATAGCAGTAATATGCTGAGCGCACAGCACAAGCTTTTATTGCTAGATATTTATCAGCAGAAGCACAGAGCATGTTTATGGACTGGAAAATGACTCAAATTGAGTTCATCCCAGGGATTTCACTCCCCCCTGTAGCTACCAGTACATAGGAACACTGTCAGGCTGTCTCTGTACAAAGACAGCAAACTCGTCTGCAATTTGCACTGTGCAACTTACCCCACTTGAACTCTTTCTGAGGATGACAAGGCTTACATATCAATGCTATTTTCTTAACAGATCATCCCCTTGGATTTGCAGCAGCATCTGCACACCCTTGTGGCATCTACTAATATGGCCTCACTAACGCAGTCATGGAAAAGACCATGAGATTCTCTTCTGGTTTGTGCACATGTGCACAATTACCAGCAAAGCTGCAGTGCTGGCATCGTCACTGCTGGTGGGAGCTAGGAGAAGGCTCTCCTGTGCTTGGAGCAGCTGGTGGACACTGCAGGGCTGGCAGCAAGGAACACTGAGTGGTATCAAACACCGTGCTGCTAACAAAGGTGGCCAATTCTCCACCTAAAGATCTGCAGCCGCAGCTCATCTTCCAAGGAAGCTCTCGGTGCAATAAATAAAATAGAAGGATCAGTTGTACACAACATTTAGCTTCAATGGCATTTAAGCCTGCAAGGTACTGCACAGCTCCCAGGTGGTTAAGCCCTTCTGGAAGCATGCTGAAGATGCTCAGGATACACGAGAAGCCACGTGCTGTCACACAGCATCCAGATGCTTGGGTTTTGTTTTGGCTGGTCACACGGAGCTGTCAGCACATGACAGGGATATGCTGCAGCACTGTTTTCAGTCATTACTGGTGCCTAAAACCTCAGGGGAATGGATGTTTTTCATAGCTACGGAAGTTGTAAGATCTTTGTCTCTCCCATTCATTGCAAAAAGGAATCACACAGAATCACAGAATGTTAAGGGCTGGAAGGGACCTCAGAAGATCATCTAGTCCAACCCCCCTGCCAGAGCAGGATCACCTCGACCAGGTCACATAGGAACATGCCCAGGTGGGTTTTAAATGTCTCCAGAGAAGGAGACTCCACAACCCCTCTGGGCAGCCTGTTCCAGAGCTCCATGACACTCACAGTGAAAAAGTTTTCCCTTACGTTTCTGTGGAACATCTTATGCTCCAGCTTACACCCATTGCCCCTTGTCCTATCACTGGACATAACAGAGAAGAGCCTGGCTCCATCCTCCTGACACTTGACCTTTATGTGTTTATAAACATTAATGAGATCACTCTTCAAGCTCCGCTTCACCAAGCTAAAGAGACCCATCTCCGTCAGCCTTTCCTCATAAGGGAGATGCTCCACTCCCTTAATCATCTTTGTGGCTCTGCGCTGGACTATTTGAAACAGTTCCCTTTCCTTTTTGAACTGAGGACCCTAGTAGCCACCATGTGGCTAACTAAATGTTACTGTCATTTACTACCTTCCTGTGTGCTTGGGTCTGCAAAGTCTGCCCCATGAATAAATGGGGTCAGCTTTTCCCATTCCTCCATGTTTACTTGTCCTGTCACTTCACACCTGCATGAGAAAGGAGAGCAGCATTTAGCTAACAGTTGCTGTCTTCCCTCTGAGGGATCTGTCAGTGTGGACAGCCCACACAGGAGACTAATGAGACTTCTCACGGACCATTACTCCCAGAGCAGGCATGTGGAAGGACTCACAGCTGAGCCTGTAATTAATAAAGTCGAAGAGTGAGGCTGACCAGAGGGAGATAAGGAATGGTTTCTGGGAAGGGAGCACAAGGCCTGCTGTTGGATTCACCACAGTGATGGAGCAACACCGCTGCTGCTAACTAATGGGTAATGATTGCAGCTGGAGAAGCTTCTGGGAACAGCACTCCCCAGCTGCTGCCACACATCTGCTCAGCTGGGTGGCCTCAAACCTTTTCCCCAAGGCTCTGGCAGCTGCAAAGAAGAAGCCAAGCTCTGCCTTAGAAAAGCTGTGAGGCAAGACACACATGCACTTGTTCCTGTTGCTGCACTTAACAGGGACATTGGAGAGGTGAGAAGGATCTGACAGCTGTAACTAATAAACAAGACATGGAAAAGAAATAAGAACAAACTAAATTATAGCTACAGGTGATCAGTACTCACTGATGGGTGTGCTCTGTTGGTGAAAAGTGGTTCTCAGCTTGTTCTCAGCTGCAGACCTCTGTACTGCCCAGATTGTTTTCTTGTAAAGACATGACCTGGAACAAACTCCAAAATAGCAAACTCTGAAATCACCTGGGAAGCTAAGTATGCTGTTTCCTGACACAGTCATCAGCTTTTGTTGTGACTTTGTCTTGTTTGAGATAAGTCAAGATTAATTGGAAAGAAACAGACAGCACTTTCCCAAAATCAGCATTAGAATATAATTCCCTGAATTTTAATTCCACTAAATTGAGAATAAGCAGCAAGAACAGACAGAAAGTAAGCAGGTGAAGTGTCTCAGCAAGCCCAGGGTCTATGGCACTGCTCATTTCTCACTGAAGACAGTACCCCAACACTGACCCTGTTGGTTGGCCCTTCTAAATTGCCCAGATATGGAAAATCACCTATAAAGAAAGCACTGATTTCATCACATTCACTCGAAGAGCAGTGTTGTAGGAAGTGCAGTTCCAATGGTATTGCAATGATAGGAATGGTTTTGCATAGAACAGAAACCTTGAAGACTTGTGTGACGCAATCAAACTCTTATGACATTTCTTCTACATTATTACTTGTTGGCTGTACATAGCAGTGAAGGTCACATTATGTTAGTCTTTTCAAAGGCATATCTTCAAATTTATAAACACTGGGAGAAGAGCTGCGCTTCATTTCACTGGAAATGAGTTCAGTGACTCAGAACTGCTGAGAGAGATGCAGAGCTGTAACCATCACAGACCTTTCTTTACTCTGTTGATTATATCTCCACTGTCTACAAGAAAAGAAATTTGCAGATAAACCTAAAAAAATTAGTTTCTCAAAATCAAACTGCATTTCTTCTCATTCCTATGCTAGGAATAAAGATTTTGTGTTTGAGTTCTTCAGTGCTTGAGCAGGAGCACATATCCTCACCTGTGTGTACATCACCTCCGAGACCCTCACAAGGCTAGGAAGAGATTAACAACTAAGTTAGTTGACAAAGACAGGCATATAGTTCTGAATACAACAGAAAATCAAATGCTGGTTTTACTTTTTCTTTGAGGATAAAAAAAATTTAAAGAGAGTAACACTTTTGGTTTCCCTTCACCTCTTCATGTACCTATTTTATGGAAATAATTAGGCCTGCAGTGGAGGGCAGGGATAAAAGGGAAAACCCAGCTTTGCAGCAGATGACATTAGCAAAGATGTATAACCATTTTCATTACAAATTTCATATTCTATATGTTGATTCATGCTACCAGTGACTTTCAGTATAAGCAGTACATGCAGAACTACTGAATTGTCCTTGGAAGGTCTTCGTGTAAATGTATGAAATCTCAAGTGTGACACAAACGATTAAACTGTCAGAAATTTTCATGTCTATCACCATCTCTTTGAGGCTTCTATTTGATTAAAAAGCATTATATTGCCCAAGAAGAGTTCATCAGCACCCAAGAATCTGCTGTCAAGTAAACGAGTTTTAAGTGGACCAGAATTCACCTTTAGAGGGTTCAAAGGAAGTGAAAGAGCCTTTGTAGGACAGGGTGTCCTGGTTTGAGTGAGAACAGAACTAATTCTGTTCAGTAATTTTACTTTTCAGCTCAGTTCTTCTAATTAACTCCACTTTCTGAAGGTAGCAGCCTGTTCTCACAGACAGTGTCTGCTTCTAGCAGTGATAACACCTCATGTTTAGAGTTA